>WJFB01000251.1:0-79417 GCA_009870185.1 Pygmarrhopalites habei | reverse complement strand
GGGCTTTGAGACAATGCCTCAGGTTATTAGCATATTTTTCTCATAAAAAATTCCATTTTGACGATTATTTTTTTTTATAAAAAAAATTTGTCACTTTTTCATACAGGCATTCATTGATCTCCTCAGTGGTAAAAATGTTGGGAAGATGATTATTAAAGTGGATGGATAATAATCCAAGTCATGAGAAAATACATTCAGCTTGCATGGATTTACTCAACGGGGTAAGTCATGATTAGCTAAGATATTTTTTTCATTTTGTAAATTAGAAAAATTGTTGCATTTTACATTATTTTTACATGAAAATCGCTTTTAATATTTATAGGGTAAAAGTGATCGTCAAGGCCTTACATAAGTACCTTCAAACAGTACAAGTTACCGACAGATTCAAAATTCCAAAATGATTATTATTGTTACTATTTACTTACATGGATGAATAAATTTAAATGAAGTTTACACGCAAACTACAAGTGATTTATATCATGGTTACCTTTTTTAAGGGGAAATATATGCTGTAATCTTTCTCAGTTTATACGAATGTCCTTCATACTCAAAATAGAGATGAAAACACCGGGGAACATGCATTGTATACTGTATAACAAGTAGAATTAGTTAGTGAACGTGTACCTGGAATCATGAGCTTTTTAGTTAAATGTTGAAAACGAAGGAAGAGCGTGACTTGATGATTGCATATTTGTACTTACTACATCATGTAGTACCTACTTACATATGTAAAAACACAGTTTAAGTCTTTACCCTGTGGAAAGTACTTACTCATTGCATCTCGAAGCATTTCCTATGACTCAGTGTGAGCCTCACACACACAAAGTCATATGTTGATTAGAACGGAATTCAAGTCCAACTTGTTTGTCAAAACCTAATCAGCGGTTGAGGTTTTTTAGTGTTTCGTCCTCCTTAATTTCATTGGTATCGATTAACCACAAATATCTTATTCATATTTTGTTGTTGGTCATTATGGGAAGTCCTGCCCCTGCACAAAATAATAGTCATGAAGAGATCACAACGGACGTCAATTTTCGAATCCCAATTGTTGGATTTGAGGTCATGAACAGGGCAAAATTCACGGTAAGAATATACTAATATTTATCTGCAGTCTTTATTATTTTTTAATAGAATATGTCATTGTGGTATTTTAGACTATACGTAAGTACTTGTGGACCATAAGTTATGGTTATGATTACATACAAAGTCATCTCAAAAGTTGGAAGCTGTGTAACATTTGTCAATCTTTTTTTAAAATTTATTTGACCTCATTTTCTAGGTCTTCAAATTGAGAATCGAAAATGAAAAATTGGGTGAATCTTGGCTAGTATTTAGACGATATACTGATTTTGTTCGTCTTCATGCGAAGGTATTTATAATATAAATACCTATATAAATATCAATATAATTTTATATAAGTTTAAAATAAATTTTATAAAGGCATGAATACACAATTCCCCTTAAAATTGTTTCAGTTAAAAGAAGAATTTCCTTCCCTTAATTTACCCCTACCTCCAAAGAGATGGCTACGAGACAACTATGAAATTGGCTTTTTAGGTAAGTTGGTTGTAAAATGCAAGCAAATCTTTTAAATATATATCATGCCTTTGCCCTTTTTGTATTTATTATGTGAAAATGATTAATGAACTATGTATTCATTTTAAAATCTGAATAGAGGATCGTATGAAAATGTTGCAATCATTTGTGGACACGATTCTTTGCCAGGTACTGTTCTAAAAGTTTAAATTTCTATAATTGTTTTTTTTCTAAAAACCTTATTTACGTAAGGCATGTAATGATTGGGGGTTTGTGATTACGCAGGAAACAACCAATTTAGTCCACTCTCCCATTGTCAGAGACTTTTTTTGTCTGGATGAACCTCCAACAAATCCAGAATCGAGTTCTGAAGAGTCTAGGGTAAGTTTACTTTTTATGTTTACAGGGCATATTTACCTACTGAAATATTTATAAATTTATAATACTTATTTTTCATTTTTATTCCACAATTTTGTCATGTATTTACTATTTGTCATATAGTCCCTCTTTGGAAATGTGGAGGACAATATGGTACACTTGAAACAACAGCTACAGCAACAGCTCACTGAAAAAGACTTGGAATGTCAACTGCTAAAAACAGAATTAGCTTTAGTTACGACTCAACGTGACAGTCTTCTGAAAACTACCAAGTATGTTTTCGACGTAATAAGTACTTTTTAAAAATTTAAAAATAAAAATGAATTATTCACTGTGAATGGAATTTTTTTTCATTAGATCCTGTCGACAATGTAGCCAGAGGTTGTCAATCATCACATCTTCCTCTCCGATTTTGGAAGGGAGAAATCATCAACACTCACCTTCCTCAAGAAATGATAATCGAAATCGAAATTCAAGTAGCAGTGCTTCCAGTATGACATCCAACGAAAATAGTGTCACCAATTCTCCAAAGACTAGCACTCCAAAGACAAGTATTCCAGAAGATAGTACCCAAGCCTCCTCGGCAGTCACTCAAAATGAATCTTCACAGATTGAGTCTCCACAAGTTGAGAGTGTGCTAGAGGCAGACACAAGTGACACAGTCAATGAAATTGCTGTGAACGGGGATTCTTGAAATTTTTTTGTTACCATCAAGTATTTTGTGATACTTGGTAAAGTGCTCCTGTTGAAACCCGTGACTTTTCCCGTACTTAGATTATGTACATAGAAAGTATGTACCCTGTATTTATTTTTTATGAAGAAACTGAAATTTCTTCAATTGTGTTCAACTAACAACCACCGTCTCGTCTTTACTGCTACTTATAAAGAAAAAAAATCTAGTAAAATAGATAAGATGCTAAAGTATTAACTGTGGTCAGCTGAGAAATCTCCGTCGGGCGTCAATTCAGCAAGTAAATAATTTTTAAAAATATTTTTGTATAATAATACAATTAATGAAAATAATAAGTAGGCGTAATAAGTTGCCGCCGTTGGCCAAACTTACTAAATTTTGTGTGGTACAAATGGAAATTAAGTTGTACAAGCGATGGTTCCATTTCAGAAATTATAAGCGCTTTTTTCACATCGCTAATGACTATTTTACTAAACTAATTACTGGTTGCTCTGTTGTCTACCGTAAGCATAAAATACTTTTATACACGATTAACTATACTCGCTCTTTGGCTGCTGCTGCCTTTTGTATTTCTTTCTGTCTCTCGCTATTAAGGTGATAGCACTGTATACCTCATATGCCTACCGTATTCACAGGATAATTTCTTCAAATAACCGAAAGTACCTTATCTCGTCGAAGTTATTTTTACTCGCTCTTTTTGTTCGTATACGGAATAAACTAAGAATCAACGTATTGCCATACGCAGAAAGTCTTTACCCGTGTAAATATACCCGTGTAAGTACTACACATTGTGTAGTTTTTCCTATTTGTATAACTTGTTGAACCGAGATAATAATTTTGTCTCTGGTTGTATTTATGAAATTTTGATATAGTTCCTCAGCTACGTATGTTCAATTATTTGCTAGCATGTGTATTGTCAGCTCAGCATCACATACTTTATACATGTGAGAAAAACGTCTACACAGTAAAGAAATGATATCTATAATGCTGGTGTAAATTATTATAGTAATAAAGCTTTAGAAGCTGTATTTTCCATTAGGGAATCTTTAGGGAAGCATCACAACATTGTGTTGTGGAAGTATAATTAACTATGTATTTTTGTAACATTTGCTAAAAAATGATCAAGAGATTATTTCTCACAGCTATACTTATAGAAAATGCAACTTTTATAATATGAAGACGAACATTATAACAATCTCAATTTTGCTTGTCTGAAAATCTACATTTAAAAATAATATTGCTAATAATATGGATCTTCCTAACAACAATGATTTAGTAGAAGTAATATAATATATATATTGTTGTCAAATTTTGTCTGTCAAAAATTATTTTTATGTACTGCAACTATTTGCAATTAACAAACTCGGCTGAAATAATACGCTCATAAATTATAATTAATATGATAATGTGAATAAGCTCAATAGATGAAATTTCAGCATGATAATAAAGTGACCTATCTATAAACATAGGACATTCCACATCTGTGTACTTTCAACTGTCTATAATATCATATCACAAATTGTTGACTATTTAGTAGAACTAATTTAGTTGTAAATACATATTATATTGTAATATAAAAAAGGAGAGAGAGAGAGACGTAATTCTGTACATTCAGATTCCTCCTCCTCCCAGTGAACAGACTACTTTAATTTTAAACGTCCATAAATATGACGACATGAGTCAATTTCTTGAAGGAAAAAGTAGGTCTTATTTCAATAATAAAGCGTGATGGACACTGTACTACAGAAAAACCATAGGTATATCTAAGTAGTAGTAGCATAGCATATATGTATATAAAGAGTAGTAGTAGTACCAGTTAGACAATATATAAACTGAAGTCATGTTGTCTTCAGAAATATGATATGTAATTGAAATGCTGTTCAGATTATTGTCGTGTGTGGATTGAATATATGTAGATTCTCATGGGTTTCTCCGGTGTCACGTACATGATGTCTTCCCACCTATCTTTTGACACACGATATATATGATATGTAGTCCACCACATTGGCCAAGTCATTTTCTTTCGAAACTTTTCCATAGGGCAGACAACGGTCGATGATACGCATCAATGTTACAAACTGGTAAAGAATGACTGAATACCTACTAGTAGATACAATACACAAGTACAATACATACCGGTGATCGTTCTTACTGGTTATGTTTTATTTGATATTGAAAGGAAATGACTGCTCCCCTATCCCCTCTTCCTTCTACATTAGGTCAATATTCATTTTTTGGAAGTGAATCTATTCTTTTCTCTGTCTACCTTTATCGAGTTCAGAAATTCGGAGCTGGACAATCGCGCGACACTGGAGAATGTGTGAATTCTGATTCCCCGAAAACTCCCGGTCCTTCCTTCTCTGTCTGAACATTGAGAGAAGAAAAATCTGAGGGAAAGGCTCTTGACGACTTTTCAGTCTTTTTCAATGGAAGTGGAACATGCGCTTCCCAGTAGAATCCTATTTTCTCTTCTATTACATACTAGTTATGTGTTATGTCTAGGACTATAAGGAGGAGAAGGAGGGGAATTGTGGATATTTTTCTTTATGCTAACACATCCTTCAATGCAGACACACACTCTAGTTACATACTCAAAAATAAATATGTAAACTGGTTGTAGGAGGACTCTCTCTCTGTCTCTGAGAGTACATAATGTAGATTTGAGTACCCGGTTAAGAGAGAATTGAAGAGGAAAAATTTCAACTCTGCTCCATATGTAAAGTACATGGGGGCAATGGCTATACGGAGGAGGAGGCGAGTGCATGAAATCATAGAATACCCTCCCGCTTTCCCGTATAAAGTCGGTTTCATCGTTCCTCGAACTCAGTACTCGAAGAAAATCCATGCCGTGTGTGTAATTTTGCAAAAAGACACATCGTCTTGTTCGCTCAAATTCACAGCTGCTTCACAACTCTCTTTATCATCCAACAGTTAGACATAATTACAGACCCTTCAACCACCTGATAATTATTTCCAGAAAGAATTCCAGTCCACAGCTCAACACTACTTTTGAAAGAGAAAGAGAGAGAGAGACGGAAGCGGCGGCTGAAACCACATGCAAAACGCTCAAAAACAAAACTACTACTTACACACATACCTACTCTATATATACAAAATCGAGGGAATCTCACAGCGAAAATCAAAATTCTGTGCAAAATACAACTTTCTCCACACAAAGAAAAAAAGACAAAACTAATATTACATAATCAAGAACAGTTTTACCACTACAGATAAAAAATAATATTTTCAATATTTACTTGTAACACATCGCTGTGCGAGAAATTAATTGTATAGTTAAACAATAACATCTTCCTAATTATTATACAACTACTCCAACATTGTGACATTATAATTGTTAGAGCTTTCAGTACAAATCCAAGGTGCTCAACTAGAGTTTAATAATAATAGTGGTACTTTAACGAAAGGACTTGATAGAGAAGAAAACTTTTCTGTGACACTCAACAAAATCTGATATTTTTTGATTCCTCTCTCTCTCTTATTATTATTGCTGGAACAAATGAGTTCTACTGAATAATCAGTTTCTCGTAGGTCATGAGAGTATACTATTGTCAAAGGAATTCAGCAGACGGGAAGCAATGGTTCAAAATGAATGCAACACAAAAGGTAATTTAATTTTCCTCCATTTCCTCAGTTTACAACTCATCTTCGAGGTTGTTGTTCTTGTAAGAAACAGTGAGAGAGACAATGATGCAATATTTCAATTTATTTACTACGAGTCGACTTAAAACCACATTACCCTTCTCTCTCTCGTGAACCAGGAAAACATATTAGTGTCTTCTTAACGTCTCACATTAAAATTAGAATGAAAGTGAAAGGCAAAAAACGCGGCACAAAGTCTTTTTTATCCCTTTCTCTCTCTCTCTCTCTGTTTACTGTGGTGAGTGGAAAGTGGGCCTCGTTGTGCACTAAACTGAAGAGAAAAAAATGCATCACCTTTTTTCGGATCACATGTTCCACGAGATCGATACGGACTGGGTACAGTTCATTTTGGTCACACAAATAATCTCTCTTTGTAGTGTGCAAAAAGGTTTTTGCTGTCTCTAGTTTTCATTGTGTCTAATGGTTGGACAAAATCCTTCTGTTCTCAACTGTTGGTTCATTTCATTAGTCAAACTAGAATCGAGTGACAGAGTCGTCATCAACTTTGTATGACATGGACATGGAATCATCCTCATTTTGCATGTATTTACCTGTTTCTTTCTTTCATGTCCTAACGCGAACAATTCATTGGACTATGTACAATATAAAAATTGTCTTCAATTTTATTAAATAATTTTAGTCAACAATTCTTATTGTTGGGTGTGTGGGACGGCTCGGCTGTAGGGGAAAGTAACAATTACCAACATTGAGCTATTCACATAAAAACATTTTACATGCAGATATATTTACACTGTGTGTTGCACTGTGTGCTTTCTCACATTAAATTAGCACGACAGGCCCAAAGTGTCAACTGGGATAATTCCTAATGACTGGTGGAAATTTACACACACTTTGCATTTTCCCAGGGAAACTGGTTTCATTTTAAGGTTTTGACTTTTGACAAAATTATGAGGGTAAGAGGAAAGTAAGGACTTGGGTGGTAAATACTAGTTTGTGCAAAAATTGTAAGGGCTAAACCTAATTTTGTATCTAGTATTTTTGCAAACCAATTCTAGTACAACTCCTATTAATCAAAGAAAAAGTGTCTCTAAGACACTGTCATTGTGTATGCTCATACGAGCAAAACTGTTCTTATGCACTTAACTACGAAAAGCCCATAGAAATAATAAGGTTTCATATTATAAGTAACACTAGAATGGGCTAGAGAGAGAGAGAGATCATGAATGGGTTTTCCCTTCCACTTTTCCGTCAGGGGGGAACCAACTAAATTTCCAAGTTGCAATTTCCAAGGGGGGCTTCACTTCACATCCTACTCGTAAATATGTACAAAATTGCAAACTCATTTTTGCACGTATATAGTCTCTACGATGATGGCGTTTCATTGTTTCGTGTAGCTTATATCGTATACTTTCCAATGCATATGAGACACATCGTCGCCCCTCGAGACACATGTGACTATTTGCAAACTCCGAGAGGGTATACTCTCTCTCTCTTCCTCTCGTGTACATCTTCTCTTTGTACACAAGGATGTGTGTATGATTACATGTGTGTGTGTATTGTGGGTTCCTGTTATCACGAGAATACAGTTTTGGTCACAGTCACTCAAGTTATTTCCGACCTCCAGATCCCCGACACACATAGTCGCAGTCTGACTCTCACTAACATTATACACAACGAAACATTGAGAAAGAGAGAGGATAAAAAAAACAACTTGCACGGTCTACAGACACGCTCCCTCCTCATCTCCCCTTGTCTCTGAGCGAGTGCACACATACACACAACAAAACGAAAGTACATTATGTCTGGGTCCTTTAGTCTTACAAGTTAAAACCCAAAATCCATTCCATCCACAATCACTTGGAAAATTGTTGAAAATTCAACTAAGACTCAAATTTTTGTCCCTGCACCCAAACAACCCTAAATAGAGAGTGCATGTGTTGAGATAACAAGGAATATTATCATTGATTCAATGATATGCGTCGTCTACAATAACAAATCACCCATTAGTGTCTCTCAATGTCATGTCAAAATACAAAATACACTCCAGGTGTTTCTCTTTTTCAACATGAGAGTTTGGTGGGAAGATGTTGCCAACATTTCCATATTTTTTGAGTTCCTCCTTCCATCCAAATATTCAAGTCCAAAGAAAAGTTCAACTTATTATATCAATTTCAACTAATGTGTCCTATAAATACATCTTATTTAATTTTAAAATAACTGGATAAATCTAATTTTGAATCTTATGCTAATTTCCAATACAGTTACACATGTCTGAGGAACTTTCACCTTACAAAATATCATCATTTTCACTCTGAAGTCTACTTCCTGCACAATAGGATTAAGGACCCTTCAAGGAGAGGGGAGGGATCTTTCTGATAATCTCTTCATGATTCATTAAGGCCCTCAATATTGGCTAACTACGGTTTGTAGAAGTGACGCAAAAATCGTTTTTTCTCTCTCATCTTCCGAGGTTCGTTTGTAACTGATTGGGAGGAGAAGGGAATACTTTTATGGAAGGAAGGAGACTATCTGCGTGTGTCTTTTTCGTACGTTTTGCACATGCAGAAAAGTAAGGGATGTGGTTGGGCTGGAAAGCTCTCCCCCAAGAGAATGGGAATGGGTTATTTCCGTCCGTAAGCCCAGATGAAAGGAATAAAAAACTGTGTGTGTGTCTCTCTCTTTCTCATTGTGTCTCCTGCATAAACATGGACAAGAAAATTGAGGGAAGAGTAGAATAAAAGAGAGGAGGGAGAGGGAGGGGATGAGAGGCTGTATAATCAATCTTTGTGTAATCCAAATCCATTATTGGCTTGGCCAATTCTAAGATAAGCTCATGACATGAAGAGGGAGAGGGAATGGATGAACAATTTGATGATGAGAGTCAAGGAAAAGTCTTGAGGACTTTTAGATGGGCACGTCTTTTGGATAGTTTTTGAGGTACCCAGACGGAAATTCCTTCCCCAAAGAAATTTGTAATTAATTGAATGCCTCATCATCTAATGTAATCCTCACAGATCTCCTCTTTCCCCTCCTTTCCACTCACAAACCACAGAGAATGAGAAGGAAAATTAGAGTCAGGCATACAAGCCCTACCTGACCTCTGTTAAAATTTAGTCAGGGTCATCCATGTCCTTGCACTCACCCTCTCTCTCCTCTCTCTCGTGTTAACGACACGCAGCTCTTGAGAACCACTTCATGCATCCTCTCTCTTTTTTCACAACTCTCAAATTTTCCAGGATCCCTTTTTGAATGCTCTCAACTTTCTCTATAACCCCCTCACAACATGTTGGAAAGTCTCAACAGAAAAATTTCAAACTGTATAATAATGGCTGGAAAGAATGGAGACGGGACTCGATAGTGAAAATTTTATGTATTTATTCAGATGTTGACTTTCTGTTCAAAACTCACAATTTTTCTTCTAGTACATACATGTATGTAGATTGAAATCAAGTCTCCACGGTGCAATATCCCTGTGTTGTTGACACACAGGATAGGGGCACGACCATTTCCGAGGAGAAAAGACGTGGAGGAAGAGGGAAAGTTTCCACGAAACGAGAGTACATACTATTATTTTTATTTTTGTATGTAAGTACTCATACATGTACATGGTATAATGATTTAAATCATGCAAAATACATTCAGACTTCTCCACTCTACAGCTTTACACTAAACTAAATAGAAATTGCAGGAAAGATGGAAAATCAAAAGTTGGAGCAGGGAAGAAAAGTTGTAAAATTGTTGTTTTATGTTTTTTGAGAGCACAACCCCTCCTCCCTTCTTCACCACAACTCAAGTGATGGTACACTTGAACTAATTTAAATTTTATTATTTTTTTCACTAAATTTCACAACTACCGGCTCCCCACAAAGGGGAAAACTTGTGTGTGTGTGTGCGTGTGTACTTTTCCATCTTCCTTGGTTGACACAAAGTGGAGGTATATTCGTGTGTTGGGATACACAGAACCATCAACTTTGTTGACGTAATCTTATACAAGTTTCTCGAGTTTTTTCTTCTCTTCTTTTCTCAGGAAGAAGGAGAATGACGTAAAAACCTAGAGGCTCCGAGCCAGGCTTCATTATGCTAGGGCTGTAGACGCTCTCACCGGTTCCGAGTTGTCGGCGATAGGTCAGTGCTAATAATTTAGCCTTGTGTGTGTTGTGTTTTCACTGTGTATAATTTATATATGTATAAATTAGACTGTACTCATTCTCCTCTCTAGAATTTGATCACATGTACAGCCATGCTGGAGCGTATGTGTGTTTTGAGATCCTTCAGAACTTCTTCCGAGTTTCTCTTTCTGTCCACTTGTGTGGTTTGGTGTATGAGATCCGTACGTCATTCTTCCCCTTTCCGCTCTTTTATCGTCTTCTCAATTTTGGTTTCGTGGGGAGTAACTCTACACATTGCCTAGGAATACTTCTTCTTCGTGCACAAATATCTTTTTCCTGTGCCATATCCATCCGTCCTGAGAATCATGACGTGAGGAGGAAATGAACGCTACAAACTTTTATTTTTGTCATACATTTTTAGAGCGAGAGGGAAAAGTTGGCTTATGAAGAAATTCTTGAGGAGAATATTCATTTTTTTGATATTGAATATTGATGCAACCAAAGACATATGTAGCGGAATACACCACAAGAGTGGAGAATGTACAAAAATGGATACATGCACAAAATCGTATTTCGTGTATGTAAGTAGACGTGTTTTCTAAATTTAAGCACTTTTTTTCTAGTCATTTTTATACTCGAGGGAGAAAACAAAAAACAAACCAATTCCACTTGAAGACTGACTGTGAGTAGTAGTAGTAGCATCCCATATTTGGTGGACCATCCTTTCTGTTTTACATTTCCAGTGGCAGGAGAAATACAAATATTTAGGTAGAGAAGAAAAGTACTAATTAATGTGTTCTTGAGTGGCACAACGCTTTAGGGATGAGTCAACATCTCTTTCAAATGTTATAATGTACTTCTCTTGAGGTCACTCTCGAGCTGGACGATGTTACATAAACATTTGAATGATACTACACAGAATAATAATAGAAAAAGATGGAGAGAACTACATGGCCATGAATAGTGCAAAAACAAAAATCCTTGGAATTTCCCTTCCCTTCCCAACAGACAAAATTCCTTTTTCAGCTTTACTCAAGAAAGTCAAAGTGACAAGGAAGGAAGACACGAGACTCGTCAAAATCGTTGTATTATATGTTACATTCCCGGTCACTGACTCTTGCCAAACAAACAGAGAGGAGGATGCAGGCAAAGTTCAAGAGTGACGAATGTAAAGATCATGTGGTTTAACTATCTTATCCCATGATTTGTCACAATTATCTCAGTCAGTTGAGCAATGTTTGACGTTGTCAGGTTGAGTACTCCAAATTCATGTCCTCCCCTCTTCCCCCCGTCTGTCAAAAAGTCAACCAATGAACACGTGCATTTCGAGTGGGTCAGAGTGAACCCAATTCTATTTTTTGTAGTTCAAGGTTGACCTTTTGTTTATGACTTTCAGACGTGAGTGCAACGGTAAAGTGGCCCCCTCCCCTACATTGTATTACATATGTACATAGCAGATTATGACACTAATATAATAAGTACCACTCACTAGCTTCTCATTTCTCTCCTCACCAGCGACAACAACAACATGGCTTTTCCTCAACTTTTTAAATATCAAATTTATTTCGGTACACCGTGTCATCATCATAATGTGCACACCGTGTATGTACAAGGTGGTGAGAGGGGGACAGAGATTTAGTGTGGAACATTTCTCTAACTTCTGAACCTGTCTCTCTTAACATGGAAATACCACATGGGTTTCATGGCAAAACTCCGGAATTGCAATATGCAGTTTCTTTACTTCACTTTGTTATTTGACTGTACAATTAGAAAGTTAGTAAAGATGAGATTCCATTTCATTTTTTCATCATAGAAGACTGACAATGTGGCAAGCTGGACAGAATTTAATCCTAAATTGAATATGTAAAGTGTGACAGTCTGTGGAGCGCCATATTTACATTGTATTTATTTAACTACCTTGTGGAAAAGGGGGTTAATTATTAGGTACACTCCTCAGTTGACTTTCTTTGTTCTTGTAGTCCTGCGGTTGGAAGATTCTCTCCTCATTTTGTCTCCTTCATCAAATTCTCTCCTTTTCTCCATAATCTCAACTTTCTCAAGTCAAATGAATCCATTCTGTGTGTGAACGACTAAAGTTGAAAATGATTTTGTTCATTGATTTTTTTTGACTCCATGAGAATATGATGTAAGGTCGACGGAGGAAAGTGTGGCCGCTTTTACAGAGTTCGATTTTAAAATGTGGATAGCATGAGGACATAACGAGCTAAAAATTCCAAACTTTCCATACATGTCCATAAACTAATTGGGATCACATATTACGAGTATGGAGGCCGTCTGATACACCCATTAATCACAATTAACTAATAGGTCAAATTAGTCAATCTGGCCACACTTGCCGCTTGTGAGATCTAAAAATTCCAAACTTTCCATACATATTCATAAACTAATTGGGATCACATACTACGAGTATGGAGGCCGTCTGATACACCCATTAGTCGCAATTAACTAATAGGTCAAATCAGTCAATCTGGCCACACTTGCCGCTTGTGAGAGGCAAGTGTGGCCAGTACGACTTAAGGCCCTCAACGACAATTTTCGACTGGATCTTGTCATGGGCATGTTCATAGCGACCCATTGATCATGGTCCAAAGTTTTGATGGCCGGCTGATGTATATAGGTCATGTGCTTTGACAGTCAAAAGTCATTCACTCACACTTCTGTTACAAAGCCTCTCTAGGCTTGCATTAAGGGAAATTCTAGGTAAACTGAATTTAATGATGACGACTTGATTTTTTTTGAAAATATTTGCTGACCAGCACGTCACTAGACATGGGCTTCATCCACAATGTGGTCACAAAAAAAGTCCAATACGATTTTGTGTGTGCTCAAACACATCAAAATAGAAAATCTCTAATTTTATAAGTTTGAGTAAAATTATGACGTCATGTCAGACATAATTCAACAGTAAATGGACAGAATAATAAGTTTATGACTATTTAAAGCTCATAGATGTGTTTTAACATTATTTCATTAATTTTGTCATGAAAAAATTCTACCAGCTACACTTGCCTCCTGAATTCAAAAATGGGGAGGCAAGTGTGGCCGGAGCTTCTTGGTCAACATGTCAACTTTTTAATTATATGTTTGATCGGAATGTCTTTCCTAGAGCTTTAGGATGTAGATGGCTCGAAAACATTGTCAATAAATTCGTCTGTCGAAGGTCGGCATCAAACTTTTCATGAGCTATGAGATACTCTTGCAGAGAGATTTGTGACAGTTTGACTTTGACCTCCCGTCGCTCTTTGGCTGTAAACAGTTGGAATGTGAAAACTTATCACAATCCTGAAGAACACCTGTACTACGATTCTGTTAAAAAATTTTAAACAAAAATTTGCATTAAGGCCCTCACAACGTAAGTGGCCACACTTGCATGGTGGCCACACTTCCCTTCGTCGACCTTACAAACAATGGAATCTTTACATTGTACAGCACAAAAAACACATACACAAATAGAGCCATGGTCTTCTATTAGAAACTACAGTATACATGTAGAGATGTGAGGCAGGTGCCAGGAAAAAAAGTATTGTGGACGAGAGAGAGAGGAAAAATCAAAGGAAGTTGGCACGAACTAAGTAAGTGTGTAGACATACAAGTCTGTCATCCAAGACGGTCATTCCATTCTATGCTTTCTCTTTCCCTCGTGTGTGTGTGTGTGTAGAGTATCAGTGTTTTTGTGTGTGAAAAAAGTCATGGAGAAAATAAGCAAATGTAATATCCTTTGCAGGATGTATACTATGAATGTAAACAATGGTCAGTACATAAATAACTAAAGGAAATCCTGGGAGGAGAAAGTGTAAAAATAGTTGGGGAGGGGGGGGGGGGAAATAAATTTGTTTTTCTTTGGAAACTTGAAGAATAGCAGGAGGTTATGTTATTTAAATATTTTTCAATATATCCTACAAGAGTAATTATAAGTGATTTCTATAATAGATTTATTATCAATATTGTTAGTAGGGCATTAGCAGACAAAACAGTAGTAACGAATAGTGAAGGACGCATTATACAAGTAATTTAGTAAAGGAATGGATAGCGTGGGACTTTGAATTTACCCAAAAATACAGGAGACAAAAAAAGTGTCACAAAAAGAGATTGGCACACACACACATTCCCCACGCACACACACACACACACACAAAGGGACTGGGAAGAAAAAAGCTTTGACGCCATGAACCAATATTTTGAATGAAAGTGTGTGTGTGATGAAAAAATAAAAGAGTAAAGAAATGGACAAAGAGAACCTTTTCAAGAATCCAGAGAACGGTCTTCTCAAAAAGTTGAGAGGAATCGCCAAATAAATTGCGACCATAGTCTCTCAGCCTTAGAAAAATATTGGAGAATCTGCAAGAAATTTCAACAGTTATACATCACACGAGTCACACACTCATCCGAAGAGTGAGAAAGAGAAAGAGTCCCCACTTTCCCCACACACACACCATTCCTTGTGTGTGTGTGTGTCGTCTTTCACTAAAGATTTGGACCTCGTGGGTCAGTCCATGATCCATGCCAGAAGACTCTCTCTTCTCTGTGTAGTCTTAATTATATCCCCTCCCTTCATTATTTTCCTTTCTCAGCCACTTTCCTCCCTTTTCCCTCCCTTCTTCGTATCTATTGAATTTTCGTCTCAGCCTATTTTCTATTATTAACATTAGCTCTACACTCTTCTCTCTACGTGGTCACCACACACACACACACATGGCATTTCAGTCGCCACTCTTCGTGACACACCTTTTTTGTCCCTCTAATCCACTCCGAGTCTTCCACATTTCCTTTCAACTTTTTTTCTTCTCCCTCTCCCTCTCTTTTCTGTTTTTTCTCTCTTCCTCTCAAGAACTCTGGCTGATAAATTCTTGTTGCAAAAACTTTCTCCTCTTTCTCTCTATACACACTAAAATCTCAACATTTATCTCTGTGCCTTGTGTCAACTTGGAGACTGTAATAAAAAGTATTAGTGTCTATACTACTACTTTCTCCTACATATAAAGATGTTGTTTCAAAATCGCAGATTATTGCCAAATTTTGATATTTCTTCACACAATTTTATGAGGGAAAACTTCACAAATTAGAAAATATAAATTGCACAAAAATAATTATGTGCAATTTCTTGTTACACAGAATTTTTTTTTATTATTTACCTGACAGAAATCTCTTCAGCCATGAGATTAGTAAGCTCCACAATTTCCTGAGCATAAAATTCATTATTTTGAATCGTTTCATTGATAAACAGTTTGAACGCTTCCACATCCTTCTCGAAATCCGTGGCATTCCTACAAAGAAAAAAGAGTGGAGGAGAGTAAAATAAAATAATTTTAGAATCATGATCCTTCTTTATTTACAATTGTATGTACAATAGCAGTATAAATCCATTACCGCTTTAACCATGTTAAACATGTAAAATTGAGTTGAGAGTGACGATGAAGTCAACTTTCACCCTCTTTTTAATGAAATTTAGTCTGAACGACTCTCCCGCTCTCTCACCATCATCATGGGTAATAATAATGTAGGATTTTGTTGGTGGAGGGAATGATGTAGTTTATGATAATGTTTCATTATGTTAAAATTAAAGCGGGTGGGTAATTCGTGTGGATATAATAAAATAATATTGAGGGCAAAGTTGTAAAATGTAATAAATCTCTACTGAACATAGATTGGTTATAATATTGTAGACTGTTGGGGTGGGTGTGTGTGTGTGTGTTTGGAACATTGTGTAGAGTGTGGACTATGAATAAGGTGAATGAATTGTGGTGGTGGTTGGTTGTGAAGAGAAAGAGAGGGAGAGAAAGGAGTGTATAGTTTCGAAAAGTTAAAGAAGACAAGTACAAATGGGGGAGAAGGATAGGAGAATTTAATAAATTCATGGGAAATTCATGAGGTAGAGCAAAACAGAAATGGGTCTCCCTCTCCTCCTCTCTCTTCCTTTTACTTTTACTCCATAACATAAAATCATTTCCTTAAACATACATTTGTTTACATCATAAGACGGCAATTGCATTCAACCATTCCCCTTCCTCCCTATTTTTTGTGAGAGGAGAGCAAGAAGTGAAACTTAGATTATATGTGTGTTGGTTTGAAGGTAAGCTCTGCTATTTGGGGAAGGGTAGTAAAAAAGTTGGGTAAAAAATAATGTACAAGTAAAAAAGGGGATAGTATACCTTCAAAACTCAATCCTGTATGTAAGTTAGAGGGAAGAAAGAGGGGAGGGAGGCAAAGAGGGCAAGTTAACGTACCGTGGTTTAAATTATAACAAGGCAAATGTAGAGCAGAAGAATACAGTCATTCAATATCATATATGAACTTTATATTATGAAGACAGCATTTGCATCATTTTGCTGTGTGTGCATACTTGTGGGTATTGTGTATTGGGTAGTTCCAAGAAGTAAGGGAAAATCTAAACATGGAGAAAACAACAGTGAAAGCGGGGGAAAGAGGAACGTGTGTGTAAGGAGAGTACGGTATTCTACATTTGCTCCATGTAGCGTACACTACAAACAAATACAAATAATATTCCTCTATGTATTCATGGAAGGACTTTCTTATGGAACAAATTCAAGGGAACTGTTATACCATATAAAAACACCAACCACCACAACCACAGCCTACTCTAGTGTTTGTGTGTATTTTGTGGTAGGTATATATACATGTATAGGGAAAAAATGTTGACTGCAAATATTCGTGGTGTAGAAGAGGAGGAGGAGGAAAAATGAAGAACAAAAAAGGGAAGAGCGATGAGGCAGAGGAGGAGGATTCTCCAGACCTAGACAGACTATAAACAAAATTTGTAGATGTAGAGTTCACTTGAAACAATTTCCAGGGTAAACATGACCTCTTCAGAGTTCCTTTACATACTGTAATAAACCAGAGACTCTTTTTCCTGTTTCCCTGTACACAAACACACACACACTCCTCCTCTCTGCTTATCCCACATTTTGTATTCCAACTTTTTGTCTTTTTCCATATTAACTATTGATGGTCAGCCTTAAACGGCTTACATGTACAGTCCAATCCACCACTTTCCATGTATTCTATTTCCTCCCACACTTATAATATTACCCAAGAGAAACACACTGACAACTACTCCAAACTCTGAGGACTCTCAAAGCCTGAACTTACAACTTTTTTTGTTCTTTACAAAAAAAATAAATTAACTTTTGAATCAAGGCTAAACCTTTGTCAACTATTTTTGAAGAAAGGAGGAGAAAGGTCAAAACTTTTGGGTCATTTACAGTTGACCACAAATTTGTAAGAAAGTAACCCATCCCTTGACTATTGTCCATGACTATGAGCAACTTTGGTTTTGTTCAGAGTGAAAGTGTAGTGAATATTTTATGAATGTGTAAGGAAACATGTGAATATGTGGAGAAAGTATCATGACAGGGACAGGGTGTACCCATGTGTTTGCGTTCAGACTGAGATTTCCCAGCTCAAATTAGACTTTCAGATCCATGGAAAGCTGAAAGTGCACATATGTACTTAGGTAGTGGTTGGAGAGAGAGAGAGAAGGAGAGAAGGAGGATTTATAAAGTAGATACTTTGAACTCTTGACTTGGGGACTTTGCCCTTTAATATTATGTAATGGTGGGGGAAAGGAGGGGAATAGCAGTTCAATGATCAAAGTTTGTCAATATATATATTGAACTCAACATGTAAGTACATGCACAAGCACAAAGGAAGACTTGTGGGTTGTTGAGGGGGGGAGAGTGTTGTATTGTAGCCTATAAAATATGACAATGCAGACACAATTCTGTCTGGAGGGGAAGGGAAGGGTAAGAAGGAGGATGAAGCTTATTGAGGTCAAAGATGAATCATAAATAGTGAAAGATCCCTGCACTGCATGCTTAACAAATACTGTACACTGCATACATGTGACTCTGTGGTGGTTGTGAAAGTGTGTGTGTGTGTAAGAGGCGGAATGACGAGGTACGCACCTCATTTCCTGTATGAATGGTCCAATAGTGGTCTTGGCATCTTCCCATATGTGTCGCGACACTTGTGAGGCCTGAGTGGAAAGGGCGAGAAGCAATTTATCGGTCTGTTGATTCCAAACATCTCTCACTTCTTCCCTCCTCCTCTCATATGACTTCTGCAGTGAACAAGAGAGTGTCCACACACACACACAAAGGCACAATTAAGTTAAGACATTTATACATTCAATACAAATAATAATATTAGTTGGTTGTTGCTTAGTCTCTGGAACAAAGAATACGAGTACAAAGTGTCGGTTTGTCTTTTCTTTCCCTGTTTTTTCCTCCACAAACTTTCTCCACACTTTCTTCTTTGTTCAGTCATATTTAATTTTAAATGGTCCACAAACCTTGCATTCTAAAGTCCCTATTGTTTATTCCTTTTTGAAATGAACAACGAGCGAGACAGACAAACGGATATTTGTAGTGGAGAAATAAAATATATTGCCTGTAAATCATCGAGGAGATCCGGTCGCCATTTTAGTTTAGATGTGATGAGACGAGAATGATTCATCCGGAGAAAAAAATTGATGTCGGAGAATTGAAAGTTGTCATAAGTTTCGGAAATGTCAAATTTAATGTTCCGAGAGTCGACCACTCCTCCTTCACTGTACAGTCCATCGGACAGTTCTTTTTGTGGGTAATTTGAGTTTAAATATTTTAATTAGGATTCGGAGGAGAGAGTAATATCAATTGTGATTGAATATTCAAAGGATGAATTGGAAATGGGTACCTTGACCATGAAGGAATCGCATAGAATAGTACGGTCTGTCCAGATAAAGTTCCATGTCTACCTTACAGACAGCGGACGCATTGGCAAGATTAACATGTGCGTGAGCGGCGTAATTAGGATGTTGTCCAGTGACTTGTCCACTCAGCTCAATTTGGTCATTTGGAGTACTCACCTGGTTAAAAGGGAGAAGAGTCAGACATAGAGAGAGGGAGTGAGATGAAAGGAAGGAGAGAGAAAGAAATGAACGCGTGTGTTTTTTGAGAGAAAGGAGGATAGAGGAAGGTTGCGTATATTTGAGATGGCAAGGAATTGAAAGGATTGTGGAGGGGAAGGGAGTTGAGACATGGGAGATAAAATGGAGAGAAAGCTACAAGGGTAAAAGTCAATGGAGACTGACGAGGGAAAGGGAAAAGGAAAATAGGAGAAAGTGTAGAGGGGAAGGAAAGAGCATCTAGAGTTGTGTAAGTGGTAAGGTAAGAAGTTGGTGGGAAATACAGAGACACGAGGAAAGACGAAGGGGAAGGGAAGAGAGTAACAAGAGTAAAAGAGAGAGAGAGACGAGAACGAACCATTATCAGGAGCTTCCTCAGTTGCTTAAATAATTCAAAAGTAATCTTCGATTTTTGGGAAACTTCCTCCCTGTTTTTGAAGTCTATCAGAGTGATAATCGATAGTTCTTGGGATGAATGTCGATTCGTATGGTGAGCTCGAAGATCCAGACTAGAGCCATAGGGAATCGTACGGGGAACAGCAGCGTAGTAGTAGAGAACGAGAAAAAAGATAGAATGAGTACATACAAGGGAAACGTGTACATGAGAGAGTGAGTGAGTGTGTGTGGTTGGAGTTTTCAGGGGGGAGGGGGAAATAGAAAAGAAAGAAACTTGCAATATTAATATATTAATGAATAACTCATGCTCACTTTGTCGCGGGGTGTTGGAGTCTGAGATCCGTGTTGAGGTTCCACTCCAAGTCAGGATAGACTTGAGGCATTGTACTCAACTGGAAACTCACCTTTCTCTTCACATCATTTGAGTAGTCTAAAGACAATTTCCCTTCCAATGACTCTTGCTTCACCAAACGAATTTCACCCATTGTTGTGATGTCCTGAGGATTATTTTTTTACAAAAATGTGTATTATGTTAATTAGTGTAGTCAAAATAAAACCAAAAGAGAAAGTAAAAGGGTGAAAAAGACCTGAGGCAAAGAAGGGTGCTTGAAAGTTAAAGTTGCCCTTTTTGTGAGTTGACCTGTAGGCCCCGCCCTTCCTTCTGATTCAAAGTTCAAAATTCCACTCAATTTGTTTGGACTCGTCATGGCATTGAGTGTCAGGTCAGTGGACAGTTTGATTGAACGACCTTGACTTAAATACCCGGATTCTATCACAATTTCTCGAACTGGGTATATTATGTTGATTTTACAACGATGGTCTGTACGTGCTCCCTAAAATTATGTATTATGTATTTCACTTCATTTAAAAAAAAATATTTCGTACGTCTTAATAATATGAAATCGGATATGAAGACATGACATGACTTACATTAGTATTATTTGTCAAGTCAAATTTGTAACCAATCCAAGAATTAGGTTTCCAAGCAAATCGACAATTATGTAGAAACTTGTTGTCCACAAACTCATAATTAGTTATCAACTCGAGTTTCCGTGATGGAAGAATTCCTGCCAATACACACATATGGTTTATTTACATTTTGAATACCTAATAAATTTGAAAAAAGAAAGTCTACTTTTTTCTTGAATATGTTCCAAATGAATGATGACCTAAATTATATTTTCTTGTAAAAATATTACACGGAAGAAAGGCATATTTTGAAGAAAAACTTATTGCTCATGACGTAGGTATATCATGATTCCCCAATCATTCCTTACTCTTCTCGAAAGAATGTCACAAAGCAAGAGATAAAGTTTAAAAAAGAATGAAGAGAAGAAGAAAAGTTGAAGAGTCACTACTACTCACAACTCACCTATTAACGTAATTGTCTGCCCGTTAAAATTCGTGTCAATCTTGATCTCTCCAAAAATTTTCTCTTCATCCGGTTTCAAAAGATTGTACAATTCCAAGTCCCTCTTGATCTACAAAAGAGAAAGTTTCCTTTGAAAAAAATCTAACTCACCTCTACTCTCCATATTTGTCCTCTTTTTTAATTTGTCAGAAGGATAAGTTTAACGGAGTACAGGAGGGGTGAAAATATTTTCTACACAAACTTCTCTGAATCCTAATTTTGTATTTCATATTTTTATTCAGCACTCAATAATGATTTCCCTGTCAACTTTTATTTTCTTTGAAAAAACCTCTCATAGAAATTCCTTACACTGTAAGGCTTACAGTGTACAAACAGTGAATATTTTTTTTGATCACTTTTGGTCTGAGATGGGAAAATAGCTGGAGAGAAAATTATTTTTTCCTGGTTATTTTTCAACTTAATGGGAATGTCGTTTCCCTGTGTCTGCATGCCTTCCATTTTTACTCTTCTAAACTTTGTTGTCCGGGTACGGCTGTGTGTGCTGCACTAATAATAATGTGGAGATGCCATGTAAATTGACCATCAAGTTCGACATACAGTCCTTCAGAGAAAAAGTGTCAAAATCCTCACTCCCCTGCTTTCACTGCTTTCTCCTTTAGTACGTACATAGTTTGTCCCTGCTGGGGGGTTTGAGAGTGTGAATAAACAAGGTATTTTGAGGAAAGGGACATTTGTACTATGATTGTAGATAGAGATTGTTGTGTGTGCGGAGTGTGTGAGTATATCTCTAATGATTAGAAATATGGACGCATCCCCCGCCGAGCTCGGGATGTGTGTGTGTGTTTGAGAGAGGGAGTATAGGAAGGAGGGAGAAAGAGGAGGCAATAAAGAGTTAAACCTTAATAATAAACCTTACGGCTGTTGGTAAATTTTGTCCTTGGTAGCCTCCACTGTAATTGTACTGATAGTTTGTGGCCAGACCAAAAGGCCAAATATTATTGTCCACGCGGAACTTGGCCCGTTCCGTCTCCACACCGGCCGACGACAGTGCTTCGTAGTTGTAGAGAGAGTCGATCAATTTCACACTGTTCCATTCCGCTCGTAATTTCCCCTCTGTATTCATGACTTGATGCTGTATCAGAAAAGGGGGTCACCATCCAAATAAATACACGTTACCTATATTATTATCAACCAACTCTCTCTCTCTCTCTTGTAATACCCTCCATCCCTTCCTTATTCCCATTCTCCCAATGTTCTTCAAATGTACAGGAAGAGAGGGAGAGAGAGAGAAAGTGAGAGATATAACACTACAAATAATTACCCAGAACAAGTCCATTGCATTTTCATACATACATATGCAATGGACGTGCTTTCCCTCCTCAATGTACAAACAGTCACGAAGAGAAAGTAAGAGGAAGAGAGAGAATAATTTCATGTTAAAAAATATATATACCTCTTTCACTCTCTTTGATCCATATCAAAAAACAATAGAAATGCACCACCACACTCCCTATAATGTTCATCCTGATTTGTATTCATTATCCATTAAAATGCTCTACAAATTTTCTTCCTCCTCCTTTCCTTCTTGTCCCTTCCTTCTTTTTGTTGTACATTTGCAAAAATTTTGCATAATGACTTTTTTTCTTTCTTAAATTCTCAAACACTAATATAATATCCAAACTCTTTTCTTTCCCTTTTTTTATTCCCTTTCCTTCGCTTTCTCCTGGAGAAAGGAGAGGGGGAGACAAGATTCGTAAAGCCATAAAGGCTTTAAATATGTTAAATTTATCTTCTTCTCCACACAACTATTTTTTTGTAGGACAAACTCTCAATTATATTACAAAATAGGATTCTTCCGGCTGTGCAAGGAATCCCACACGCAGTCCACTCTTACAGTATATACTAGACACAGCTATTATGCTAATAGTTTAAATTGATCCCAAATGTGTGGGTATTTAATGTAGATAAATTGTCAAGTATGTGCGTGTGTAGAGTATTCTTTTCTCCATCCTAATCCTACACCATTACCCCTCGTATCGTTAAAGGATTGCACAATACATGAGGAGTACATATTCCTTTGATATTCGTTCGTATAATTGAAATGCTACAATGACTTTCTGAGTGGACCAACAATTTTTTTTCTATCCATTTTTAAATATTTGGGTTCAAAAGAAACATTTCGGACAGTCCAAATTTGAGAATTTTGAAGAGGAACACGAGAGAGGGTAACGAGATCAACAATTTAAATTATAAAAGGGCCGAACCGAGTTGCTTTCTCTCTCTCTTTCTCTCGGAAGCTCATTTATTTATAGGTAATAATAACATTATTTTCACAAACTATGGAGTCAACACATGGCTACTGGACTTGAATGGAGACCATTCCACACACCCACACATCCGTATTTTCATTAATTATCATCCCCCCACTGTGCATTACTGGAGAGAGTGAGGGAGAAAGTGAGAGTGGACAGGGGTATATGGGAAGTGACAGCGGATATTAAGTGGTTTTAACACGCTGTGCTCATAAAGGGAAAATGCAATGAGCTGAGAATGGTCCTCACAATCTTTTTTTACTCCCTTCCCTCCCACTCCCGCTTTTCATAATACTTGATGTTGATGATGGTAAATTGGAGATACTTTCTCTCTCTTAAAACTCCCATTAAATGGTTTAAAAATTACAGACAAAGTCTGTATCCCTTTCCCCTCGACTCTAGTTTGGAGTCTCCCAGAGGGAAAATCTGATCTCTCCAGAATTTTACATTTACAACATCATTTTCATACTCTCAAACAATTAACAAAAAAAGGAGGATATTTTGGGAAACTCACATTGTACGATACTTGAACAGCAGCCGATTGGATATCCTTAAATGGTAATTTGGTTCCAAATGACCCGTCTAACTTGAGTGTGTCCCGTTGTTTCTCATACTTGAAATTGTAATTGAGGGACGCCTCATCTGGACCCCAATGACCGCCGTACGTCCCCTCGTACATTTTTCTGGACATTTTGGAAATGAATTTTAAACTTTTGACTACCAACTTAACATGTCATGAAAAAAACTTTTGTTAATTACTAAATGTAATACTGATTTTTGAAAATTCCAAAGGACAAGAATTTACCCCAGAATTTTGTGCACGAATTGAACCCCGCCTGTAGAGACATTGTATTTAGGGGCAGCAGACGTGAAATTGAGGGATGAGTTAATGTCTGTGAGTCCAGTGTAGCCTACATGAGCATTTATGATGATCGGCTTGTGGAAACCCATCTGTAAACTTCACACCGTACAAAAAGCTTTATTTAGACAGAGTGAGAGAAGGGAAACCACTGTTGATGAGAAAGACATGCTTTTAGATAAAGCGAGAGTGTTTGTATTTATTCGTAATGTATGTACGCACGTGTGTGTGTGTCAGTGAAAGTGATACATGTTATAGGCTAATGTATAAGATTAAATAAGAGGGTGTGTAGTAACAGGATTAGAAAGTGGTAATTACCGAGCCTCATGGAGACTAGTTACACTATTGAAATTGGCATCCAACACAATGTTCACTTGCCGCTCATCATCCACTTGTTCTTCCTCCTCCTCCTCAATTTCCTTCCCGTCCTTCATTTTCCGTCTGCCACTACTCCGAGAGCTGCCACTGCCACTGTTGTTGTTGTTACTCCTACTGGTTGTTGTGGATGCTGATGTTGATGCTACTCCACCACTTTTGATCTTTGGATTGAACACTTCCACGTGTAATTTATTGTTGTCTTCCTCGATTAAAGAGTAATTAAATTTTGATTTCAACGAAGACCAATCATCATCCCCCCAGTCAGCTGTAGCTTCACCTTCTAATGAGTTCTCATCTCTCATTAGCTAATACAATTCCAAAAGTGTTCAAACATAATCAGATTACACTACACATCCTCCTCCATCCACAAATAGTATTAGAACAGATTTTATAGAGTGAGTATGTACAGTAGAATCATTTCATTCCCCACATTTACAAAGAGAGAGAGAGAGAAGCGAAGAGGAGGGAGGGCTCTTTTTTACTCACATTCCACACATTCCACCGAATTCCTCATTCCCCCTCGACAAACTCACTTGAGACCACATTCCACAATCTTTTCTCTCTCCCTCTCTTCTTTTATAAAGACAACCCAATCTGATTCGCCCTCTCAGAATAAGAGAAAATCCCCGATTTTCACATTTTTCCACTCACACTCAATTCACATTTGGACTCAGCTTTCCCTGCCCTTCTTTTTAATCTCAATGGATAATTGAGTTTTCTGACAATATAATTTGAAATTTATTACTCACACGGAGAGATGACTTGAAAGTACTATTTGGAGGACTATGGAATGCAACCAGGTCAATCGTGATGTCAGTCATCTCCTCGTCGAGTTTTGTGACGAGTACAAGATTCTGTTCACTTTTGGATAATTTTGAGCCCAATTTGAATGTCAGTGTCTCATCCTCGACATTATTTTCCGCAAACACTGAACCTCCTAGACTGGATCGCAACAAGAAAACCCATTTTCAAATTAATACTTTTAGACAGTTTCTGAAAGGAGAAAGCAGAGAAAGTTTTTTTTTCTCAGAGCTTACCGACCATCCTTTGTTTCAAAGAAGAAGATTGAGTCGACACGGGAGAGTTGATCCAAAGTAGGGATTTGGTTTCGGAAATTCATTTTTAAAAAATTGTCCTTTGGCAAGGGACTGGATGAGAGAAGGATGTAGTACTGTCGTATTTTTTTGAAAAATTTAAATACTGATTAAAATATCTACAAAGCCAAAATTCGATACGATAATGAAAATTTACATGAGTGCTAAGATTGACATCAAAATCATTCCACTCTTGAATCGCCCACGAAGTCTTGAGGTCAACAGATCCTTTCGGAGTTTTTGCATTCAACATTGCATTCTTGACTCGGAGGAAAGTTGAGTCAACTCTAATTTAGCACAATTTTAAAAATATTTTAGCATATTTTGTCCGCCATGTCAACTTTGAGTCAATCTTTTTTTAAAAAAGTAATTTATAAAAAATAATTTGAAAAAGGATAATTTGAAGCAATTATTTCGAGTCAATGAATGTATAATGAAATAGCAAAAGTGGGAAGAGATGAAGAGCGGAGACAATTATTTGTGTGTGTGTGTGTGTGTGTGTGTGAAAGGACGAGTTAAATAATTAACTGGAACATTTGTCAATAAAAAAGAAAATAGTTTGGAAGTGGGGGAGGGAGAGGACGAAGGGGGCAATAAAAAGGATCCGTGGAAAGTCTCGAGAAAGTCGTTACAGTCCAATGGTTGGAAATAAATGCCTTGGAGAGAGAATGACTTTGACTGAGTCCAAAGAATTACCCCAGGGAACCATCCACCTTGAAAGAAGTCATCGGTGTTTTCCCCTCCATGTGAACGACGATAACTTGATCATCCTTTCCCTCAGCTCCAGCTCCAGTGTCCTCATCCTCCTCATCCCCTCCCTCTCCCTCCTCATCTCTCTCCACAGAAGAGAGCTCACTCGAAATGGATACTTGCCAATTTTCGTAATTTTTATTCAACGTCTCAACCTGTTGGAAGATCATAAGGGAACCTTTAATAGCTGACCATCGGACTTTTCCCTCCCTTTTTATTAATATAATATCACAACATTCAAAAAATGATTTTCACATTGTTTTTCTCAAAAGTCTGGAATCATCATCTCTCAAAAAATCATAGCGTCATTACGAAAAAACTCTCAGAAATCATCACACACACAAAATAAGAGAGAGAGAGAGAGAGTAGTAATAAAATGACACATTTTTTTAAAAAAGAATCGCAAACGTACCTTAGCCAGAAATTTTTCAAATCGATTCTGAGGGAATTTGAGAAAAACGGCTGCTGTCAACTGTTCTTCCCTTCCCCAGTCAACATTCCCCGTTGCATTCAGTTTATTCTCTGTTTTCCTCACAGTCATCGTCACATTCCCTTCAATTGGGCGATTGAAAGAACTTGAAACAGTTCCCTTTACCTGTAATCGATATACAGAATTACAGGACAATATGAAATATTACTTTTCCCTGTTTCTTTCTGCAGAAAAAAAATTTCCTTACCTGAGTAGGCCATTTATTTCTCATTACAGAGTCCACATCAATCTCAACTTCTTTCCCTCCACTTGTGACAGTTATGAAAGTGTTGATGACATTAGTCTCCTCAGTCGGTCCATACTTACCCTTGATTTCCAAATCTCTGGATAAAGCACACACACCCCCCAAAATGTTGTGATTGTCAATTGTTAAAAAAGTCTCTACTTTAGATTTTGATTGTAATGGTAAAAGTACCTGAGATCTTCAAACGGAGACTCCAAATTGAAATTGAAGGAACCAGGACTGAGCTGAACATTACTCTCAATATTCCCTATCCCTGTATTTGCAACCTCCACATCCACCGTGTACATTTTACTGGGTGCATTGTGAGCGTACAAAATTTGTGCATGTTGTTCCTCAAAATCTTCAAATGGAGTTCTCAACTCACCCCTTCCCTTAAAGTAGTCCGTTCGATTCTCCCATGAGGCTGTTATTGAGATCTGTAAGTTCAAAAAAAATCATTCAAAAACTATTTTAAGCCAAAACTAAATTAATTGTACAAACCTCTTGATGCTGTTTCTTGTACGAGGTGGCTAGAACATTGAGTCGTTTTTCGTCAGAAGTGAGGTCAAGAGATCCTTCGAAATTGATTAAAATTGGGTCGTTGAGTTGTGGGAGATTCACTCTTGCCGTGGCTTTCTTCGTCAAAAGTTCATTCTAAAGAAAAATTTATGTCAAGACGTTCAAATGAATTTAATGCATTCCATAATTTTTTTGAAAATTGTATGCACAAACTAACGAGTAAACTGGTGCTAATTTCTGTCTTGTCTCCACTGTAAGCCAATGCGAAGGAGCGGAGGAGTTGCTGTCGATCCGATTCTTCCTCTTCCCCCTCCACTGGGTTTGGAGTGACCTTCTCAAATTCAACCTTGACTTCCTTGACCCATGGGATTGGAGAGTAGAAATGGAAGAGCTGACTAAAAGGGATTTTGATTGCTGGGGGTTTGCCTTGTCTCTCCCCTCCTACCTCCCTACTATTCTCGGCTTGGCCTTCTTCCTCCTCCTCTTCATCAATTTGTTCATTATCAGCTGCATCCTGGGTGAGGGCTTCAAGCAGAGCTTTTTGATCTCCATACCTCACTACCAATCCACCCTGTATATCCATATCCACATACTTTTATAGTACATAATGCATTTCCCTTACACATTGTAATACCGGTATGTACACAGGTGTAGGTATACATTTTCAATTAATTTACGAGGAGAAAAGAAAATTAATATGTGTTCATAAAAATAGGACCTCCATCTTCCCACATACATATTCCCTTGCATAGCATCATCCCTGTCTCTCTCTCGCTTTCTCTCTTCCTTTCTCTTAGTAGAGTTGGAGGATTGAAAGGGAAAATGGTGAGAGAAAAAAAGTGTGTACTTTTTTTTATAAGTCCCTATGTAAAGGAGAGAGAGAGTCTCTCTCAGAGAGACCAGATGAGGCAAAAGGTAAGACGTTGAATAAAAAGAGCTCGGCTACAGTAGAAAGCAGTAAGCAGGGGCGATGGTAGCCGAGAGCCTGGGTGAAAGTAGAGAAAGGAGGGGAGGGAATATTTTAGAAGGATTAGGAACTCAGCAAAGATTTGGAGGAAGACTAGGACTTGTTTTCCTCACAGCACAAATCCATCGCATTAGTTTTGACAGATATTGATGCGTATAAGGATAGAATATTAAAGACGGAGAGAGAAGTAGAGAGAGATAGCAGCATCGCTTCATCTGATTCTCTCTCTCTTCTCTCCACGCTTCCGCATTGGAAAAAGCGGAGGGAAATAATAATAAAAAAAAGGTGTCCAGTTAAGAAAATAGGCACAAGAGGGAGAGAAAGTTTTTTGGTAAAAACCCGCCGGGGAGCACTAGGCTAATGAATCAAGCTAACGGAAGACAATAGTGTTAGTAAACTGGACAAAAAGTCGAGTAGTATACAGTATATAAAAAAGAGGAAGAGAATGTACAAGAATTTTTTAGTCTAGGGGGAAATCAGGAGAAGGAGGAAGAGGGATAAGAAAGAAGAAAAAGATGAGAGGAGAATAACGTACCTCATTCCAATCAGAGCCAGATCGCCACCTTGTGTTGACACCGACATTGTACATATCACTTTCGGGGATAATTGCCGGGTTGAGGTTGATTTCTAGTTCGATTAGTCCGGGGTAAGGCGTCGTGATGGTTATTTTCTCATTGAATCGAAACACATTCTGAATGTAGAAGAGAAAGAGACCATCTTCTGCTTAGATACAATATAAATAGATGAGGAGGGGAAGGAGGAGGAGAAAGGACGAGAGGAAAATGGTACACTTAATGGGACTAAGTACCTTAGAGGAGGAGGAGCAGCAGAGCTTAAGGAATAGAAAAGAGAAAGAAAAGAGAAAGGAAATGGGCTTAAATGAAAGGAGATGACTCTCTTTTTTTGGATTATTACTTACGAGTAAATGTAAGTCAGCCGAAACATTGATAGGACCTTCACGTAGGAGGAGTGAAGCAGCCAGATTGAATTTCTCCTCTCGGATTGCAAAGGTGAGGGTTGTACGGATTGTAGGGTAGATTGCTACGTCCATCTCCAGTTGAGCATTCATTATAGTGGCCATCACGACTTCCTCATCCACCTCTGACTTTTCCCCTGCCAACTTATAACCCACCTGACAAGAAAAAGATGTACATGTACACACACGCACACACTTTCCCCACAAAATTGTGAACGAGGAGGAGGAGGAATGAGGGTGAAAGAGGTACCTCTTAAATACTCTAGAGTATTTAATATGAAACAAACGCCCGCATCACTTTGTAGACTCTTCCCTCAAGACCACTCAAATTCATTCATAATGGCAAATTTCACGGTTAATTTCACCGACAAAAAGCACGGCTCTCCCACTATGAATTTCGGCCTAAGTGGCTCGTTAAGTCTGGCTGCCCCTCTTAAAACACACACAAACACGCACACACACACTGCAGCACGGGAGGAGGAGGGGGAGGCACATCATTATTACATTCCTCTGATTTCTCATCTAAAACCCTGTGTGCTAAAGCAACGTTTACACACCACGTCGGTGCATATACAGCCTCTCTTTATAAAGAGAGGGTGGGAGGAGGAGGAGGAGAAAATAATTACCTGGGCATACATCCACATGTTCATGTTTCCATCATCGTATAATGCCCACACTCCTTTTAAACCCTTCAACTACATCCATTAAAGTGGAATTTAACTGTCGTTCCAGTCAATCCTCCCAGCCTAGTCAACTCATACTCATCCATGTGTAAAATTCACATAAAACATCCCCTTGTTCTTCCTCCCTCAACCTCAACCTCAGCCTCAACTATTATTTCCCTCCCTTTTTTCCTCCTCCTTCCTTTCTTCACACACAAAAAGGGGGTGCAGTGATGAGGAAGGGAGGAGGGGGCTTCAAAGGAAATGATGTCGTAAAATCAAACTACACACACACACATGGAGCGGGGGACTTTCCCCAGTCTCTTTCCCTCCATAAAGACTCTCTTTAATTTCCTTCTCTCTTGTACATGCTATATTTTTTATCTACTTTTAACATGACTAATTGACATTTTATACAAGAAGCACACACACACACTAATTTGTTTGACTTTTATCCTTCACCCTTCACCCTTGTGGAAAAGTGCACAACAATCATTTCTTCATTAACGTGTGTGATAAAAAAAGGGAAGGGAATAGCGTAGGTCAAAAAACCGATGAGAAAAATAGTGCAAAAATAGGAAAAGGTGTTTAACCTGTCTATCATTGATCCAAATGAGCGCTTGACTTTGTAAACTTTCTTCTTCTTCCAAAGAATTTTTGAGAATCATTCCCAATTTTTGAACATCCTCCAATGGAGTTGTGACGTCCAGTCGGATCTCATAAGTTTTGAAGGATTCAACCAACCACTCACTTTTGGCTGTCACTCCCTTTTCATTGTACTCCATTTTGAACTCGGCCTACACAAATTGTTTTTAAGAATTTAATTTATTGAATACCCATCCAACATCTTTCTAATTATGGTATTAATTCTGAGACACTATTTTTTATGCAATAGAAGAAAAGTGTAATTAGCAAAGATGATGATCAAGCCATTGTGCATGTGTGCAAAAGGAAAAGGGATGATTACCTGTGCACTATCGATTTTGGCCAAAGCATTCAGACTCTTCACCGGCATCCATGGACTATTGAAGGCAAGTTGGAGTTGGAACTCTTCCCAACCACTCCACTCAAATCCAGAGTCCAGTCCAATGACTACTTGAGGCCAGCCCAATTGTCCGGACAGTCGGTAGCTGTCACCAAAGGAATAAGTCACACTCCCAAATATTTTGTCGTACTCTGGATGGGAAGTTGTGATGTCAAAACCCAAAGATCCATCCTCTTCCAATCGTGGTGTTCCTTCGGAGACAAATTATAATTTTATAATTCCCCTTCATTTATTTTTCTGACCAATTTGTTTGCAAAAAGGGATCATGTTGAAAGCATTTGGCAATAAATATCATGAACAAAAACAAGCAATTATTTTCAAAGACTCTCTTATTGATTCACAATAGAAAAACAATTCAAACTCAACACATCCTCAAATGTTGGGCTTAATAGATTTCAATTGTTTTTGGAAGGTCATCCTTTCTTTAAAAAAATTTGGATAGTTTCTTCATTGGGTGGAAGGATGGACCGAGGAGGGTAGAAATGGGATGATAGAAATAACTACTAATAGAAACTAAGGAGGGGAAAGAGGAGGAGGAGGAGGAGAAGAGTGGGGTAGGTTGGTGATAGTAGTAATTTGGGCGAGAGTTGTCTCCTTTTCTCACTCTAATTAGATAATACTTCTATCACTGTATTATTCATTCACAGGTCCCCAGTCTTGAGGATCTCAAGGATCATGACATAACAATAATCGTAACAGTTTAGACTCCCCAGCTTCACAGAGACAGAGATCTCCTTCTCTGGCTAGATGCGGGATGCGGGTAAAACTCTCTGGGAGTTTGAGCCTATGGGCTGGGACACGGTAAAGTGCCCGCTTTTCTTCCCTCCCTTCACTTTCTCTTCACTTTCTCCGTCCCATTTCAGAGTTTGAAACGTCTTGTTGCCGTGCAGTCCCACAAGAAACAGACACACACTCTGACATAGCAAGGGAAGAGAAAGATTCGAGACGAGGCAGGAGAGGGGAATGTGAGCGAGGAGGGAGCCATTGAACAAAGTCATAATAATTCAGTTAATAGAGATTGTAGAGTAAAAGAGCCCATGTACAGTAAAGTTAGTTGCTCGTTGTATTGTGCAGAGGGTTGTAATGGTTCTCTAATAGGATACACAGGGAAAGAGAGAAGGAGAAAGCGGGAGAGAGGGAGAGAGGAAATGGAAACAAGTTTAAGGGGGTGCTACACTACAATATGCACTATGTACACTGTATATATTTAAGAGAGGGAGAGAGAGAGAAAGCGTATATTTTCCACGGCGGTGATGTTACGTACCTGTGATGGTGAGGGAATACTGAAGAGACTCCATGTACAATCCTGCCACAGCAAGAATGTCCTTGTCCTCCTGATGACCCACTTGAACTTGAAATTGGTTGTTCTGATACCCCACAAATGGAGTCTTAATATGAACCTCGGCTCGACTAGACAATATTTCATCAAGGTTGCGTGGCAGTTGCCAATGACTTCCCACGCTAATTTCCTTCTCATCCGCTAACTGGGAGACGAAGATGGTAGACACACACACAGGCACACGGAGGCCGGGTAAAAAAACACAAGGAGAAAGAATGTGGTATTAGCATTAGTGTGGTTTTTGTATATCCATAATACATGCTATATATATATATATATATATATATGTACAAAATGAATATGTACAATAGTTGGAACTACACGCTTGGTTAATTTCCTAAGAAACCATTCAATGTGGCTCCAGGGGCTCATAACTCTAGCCACCAAGATGCTCACTTGATTACATTTCTAAAGAGAGACAGAGACAGAGAGGGAAAAAAACAGAGGAAACTTTGTACACTTGCTACACAGAGAGAGAGAGACTGAAGAGAGAAAGGAAGAGTCATGCTATCCTATGCATTTAAAAGTATTTTATTATAAGATGGAGAAGGGAATTTTAGCCAAAATTTACACGGCCACTTTTGGAATCCCCTCTCCTCTTTTCCCTTCTGTAGAATTCTTCCTCTTTTAAAATGGAGAAAATGTCTCTGTCTCAGTTGACACAACATGGAGATGGAGAAAAATAAAGGGAAGGAAAATACCTGGAGATCGATGTCAGTTTTTAGATGCAAAGGATGATATTGCGTGTGAAGCATACTGAGTCTCAGACCTTCCAATGTTCTCACCGTACTACTCAAGTTGGCTTTCAACGTCCACACAAACGATTTATGGGTTTTGACTTTCGGAACAATTTTCTCATCATCCCCGTCCCCTCCTCCTCCTCCATCATCCTCATTGTTCTCATCAACATCTTCGTCTTCATTAGCCTGATCATCATCAGTGTTGTCACTTTCATCCTCCTCCCCTGTCTGACTACTCGGCAACTCTTTGTAGGTGGACCCAATTGAGCCCGATATTTTCTCTTTGTCAGCCCACATTCCGTCAAAATTTATTCGGTAAGCTCCACCGCTTGGGACGTCATAGCTAAGAAGGAGAAAGGCGGAGAAAGTAAAATTAACATTTAAATTGATTCACATTTTCATATCATTTTTAAAATCTAGGATGGATTTCTAATTTTTAACAAATCATAAATTTAATATTAAAGTTATTTTAAATACCATTATTCATTATTGCCATAATTTTTTATATATTTTCTCCTTTGATAGTTAATTAATTAATATAGATTTGAGGAAATTTTAAAAATTCAATGTGGTATTTTGAAACCGTAATGATTTTTCAGAAAAAGTATGTATATCAAAATTTATCCCAGGCTACATTATCCCATTTTATGGTATTCACTGGTGATAATGAAAGAAGATTGAAAAAAAGACAAAATAAAATATAAAATGGAATTTTTTTCCTTGTGGGTGTTCAAAAATGGAAGACACATTTCCAATTTAAATTGCATGCATCCCCTCAGTCTCTAGTTCTCTTGTTTTCTTGCCTCAGGTTCTGATTTTTCCCCCACATCCTGTGTTTACATTATAATGCAAAAGAAATGCACCCTGGAACTGCATATAGATATCACGGAGCATCTTTGCAAAATTCAGTCGATATTTCCTTTCACCATCATTTTTGAGATATTCTACTGTATATTCGCACTCTTTTTCCCTCACATTTCTACTTTATTTCTATTTCATTTTACTCTCGCGATTTTTGATATTTAAATTTTGAAAAGCAAAAAAAAATGAAAAACACATTTCTTTATTCCTCTCCTAATCTTCCGTTTACCTGTAAGTCCAATCTCTACACATGAGAAAGAAAAATGGGAGAAAGTTAAAATGGTGCATTACACAATTCTATTGTATAGCGATTAGCTTTTGTAAAATATGAGTGTCTTTTCTCTTCCTTCATCTCTCCACGTATTGTACAAATGTATGAATTCTACAACCCTCACGCAGTGTAAATGTAGAGACTTTGTTGGATTAAAACAAAAAGAAACAACAACTCTGATGGAATTCTGGGTTTCCACACATCCACACACACACACACAACAGCCTTTCTCTCTAGATGTTTTAGGTAAATCGACCAGGATTGAAATGAGCAGAGAGAGAAATGGGTTGCCAGTGAAAGTGTGTGTGTGTGTGGCTCGGCTCTGCTTATGTTGAGAATATCCATCGGGAATTTAGTTGTAATTTGTTTGTATTTAGGCATTTTCCTCGTAGAGTGGCTCCTTGTGTGTGTCTGTTTCTGTTTGTGTGCGTGTGCTTCCGCAGTAGAGACGTAGACAGACACAAACAGAACAACCTTGATGATGAGTGTAAGGAGGAAGATGGAAATAATAATTTTGAAGCTTCTTCCTTCTCTCCATCCTCCTTTTGCGTGTGTCTGTCTGTAGTCTGTATATACATGTACATCCTTCCTATGTAATCTAAAGAGGAGAGAAAGGAAGAGTCTTCATACCTGACGGCCAATGAGGCATTCTTGAGGGTTGGGAATGGTGTTGCAAAATGGAGGAGAGCTTTGAACCCCACCGTCGTATCCCCTCCTCCCATCGCTTGTTGTGTCGGAGTGAGTTGAGCATTAACATGCAAATGATTCTCGTCGTCCCACTTGAATGTTCCCGTCACAACTTGGCTCTCATCATCTGTGTGGGTGAGTGAAAGGGGAAAGTGAAAGTGTGTGTATGTAACATGAAACAACAATTTAACGACGACTTCCCCACCCTCCCATCCATCCATCCCCAAATTGTAGATTAAGCCACATTTATTCACCATTATTCTGTTCCCACGCACTCCATGTATTTCTTTGATTGTTATTTGAGGGCAAACTCCAAAATAACAGTGAGAAAGAGAAGGAGTGGGAGAAAATATAATGGGAAATGGATACATACCTGGGTTGAGTGTATATTGGCCACCGATGAGGACTTGACGACCCGGGTAGGTTAATAAGAGTTCAGACCGTCGAAATTCACGACGGGACATGTCCATAAAGAAGTCGAGAAGGAATTGCTTACTTTTGTCCCTACTCGCGTCCCATTTGTACTCCAATGTGAACAACTGCATTCCATTCTGGAACGTTGAACGAAGGTTGAAGATCACATTCGCCAACTTCCTACAAAATCCCCATCCATATTGTATACACTCTGTCGTACAACATGTATGTGTGTGTGTGAGTGTGCGTACACTCACACACAGACACAAGGCAAGGGTGTGTTCATGCTTAATCATTTATCCACCTTTAATGAACTTTTAAATCTGAGACGGAAGGAATTATCAAGATTTATAAGGTACGTTTATTACAAGTAAACCATCATTAAGCATTCATGTGCTGCACACACATACACCCTGGCTCTCCCTCTCTCTCTCAAACACACGCAGTAAATACAAAAGATGGGTAGAGATGAGAGTCCTGTATCTTTTCCAAGGTCTAGACATTGGAACTAGGCACGTAGGACGCAACTGCCTATCTTTATGTAAATATAAGTGTAAGGTGAATTGTAAGAGAGAGACACTTTTCACATTAGCCGTGCATACATATAATTATGGTATGGTGTGTGTGTGTGTGTGTAGCTCAGAAACAAGGGAGGTCGCCAAGGAAGTCGATCTGCCGAGCATGCAGATTGAAGCACACACAGACATATACACTGTCTGGAGTACTACCTTGAACACAAGAGTACGCATTGAGGAAGTTGCATATGGTCGTTGCCACGACTTTCTCTCACTTTCCCTTTCCCTTCTTCTTTCCCCCTCATCTCATGCTTTCTGGTCGAGAAATCCTGGGGATGGATTGCATAAGATTGAGAGAGAGAGTTGGATTCAGCGCTTTCAGCTGGAGGCCTTGGAATGTATCAGAGATAATGTGGGTCTGAGAGATAAACAAGGAAAGACACAAAAGAGAGAGTGAGAGAGAAAATTGGTTAGTGTGTGTGTACGGTGGAATTCTTGGAAAAGTGACTATGGACAGAGACACCAGGAGGGAGGGAGAGAGACAGATAGACACTGAGATCAATAGGTAGAGTGAGTATAAGACAAGAGAAAGACAACACACACAAAGAGAGAGAGAGAAAGTGAAAGAAAGAAAAGGAGAAGGTGAGAGGAAGAAGAAGCCGCCGCTCCGACACGCACAAAGTATCTACTAAGCCTTGCAGTTAAGGCTAAAAAATTATTCATTCATCATCCAAATGTACTCACAAGGCATATCACATTTAAGTAATTGGCAAAGGACTTACGAGCCAAAATCTGTCTTGATGATGCACTGCAACCCCGTGTCCGTCTCAACTTCTCCCGTCACCAGGTAAATGTCGGGTCCCTGCTGAACACTCCCGTACAGTCGGTGTCTTTTTCCTCGCATTGTCTGACTGTGACCCAATTCCAGGGAATTTATTCTTGTTCCGTACTCCGTCTGTACAAAAAGAATATTTTAATACATTTTTCATTTTCATATTTTTTTTAAAAAAGAAAATTCTTATTTACATCCTTTCTTCCTAGCGAAAGTAATTAAATATATTCAAATTTTTTACAGTTAGAAATTTTAACTTAAAATTGACAAACTTACACCAATTTTCAATTTCGTCTCCTTGTCTTCTTGATGAATAAGTTGACCAGTTAATCTTAAGGGATCGGTGGACTTTGTCTGGATTGACAATAAAACCCATTTATTGATGTTATTTCTTTTACTTTTGTCCGTGTAGTCTATCCCAAGTAAGATATTGTTCTCTCCAAACCAGTCCACGCCAAAAACACTCTAGTGAAAAAATTTAATTAATTTTAAACACGGCTGCATTAAAATATCGATTTTTTGTCCTTTTCGCCATGTTCTTGCATTTTAAAGTGTATAGCCCTGATTTGCATATTCTTTGTTAGGAGAAATACTTGGAAATGCTAAGTCTATGTATTCCATGTTGTCTTCCAAAAAGTCTTTTTAAAAGTTCAAGGTCATAAACAACAAGAAACCATCTCTGTTCCAAAAACTGCTAACAAGTCAATTACATTTCTGTGGAATCAAAACTGTCAGTAAAGCCGGCCTTGATTTTCATCTCTTGTTCAAAAAAGGGTTTTCACACTCGTACCAAGACATTCTCAATATTTTTCACTACAAAGTTCATATTATATAATGATATATTAGAACAGAAAAAAGGTAATTGGAGTTTTTATCTGCATTTTTTTCAAGTCTGCGCTGCGGTTTGACGTCTACACTGTCTTTTGTTATTATTAGTGAAGAAGGGTACCTAATGTCATGATGCAAGTTTATATTCGAAAGAAGGCACACACACACACGTGTGTGTGTATAGAGAGGAGGACACTAGAGTTTATACTGTAGACCATAATGATGAAAGGGGAATAGAAAATACATAGAGAAAATAGTCTGTGTATAAAGAGTCAAGTGGTGATAATGTTGATGTGATTGTGTGTGTGTGAAGGGGAGACAGTGTGGAGTTACTAGAGAAAAAGCCGAGAGAGAGAGAGAAAGGAGGAGGAGAAAGGGATGCACGTACCTCATAGACACGATAAGTCCTCTCTTCGACTCGAAGTGTCAAGTGTAGAGGATGGTGATGATTGGGTAGCGTAATATTCCATCCAATTTCGAGGAACGTCAAAACCCCTGGTGCTCTTTTCAATGATAATGAAGTTTGCAAATTTTTCCCTGTGTGTGTGTGTAGAAAAATGAGTTTGCTTTTTTCACTTCACGCCTCACTGCCTCTTTGCGACCGTAAAGAGAAAAGAAAAAGGGAGAAAGGAGGAAAAAAAGAATGAAGAGAGAGAGAGAGAGACGCGAGAACATGGAATCAACTCTTGAAGGATTCTCTTTCCTTCTTTCTTCTATTCTCTTTTTTAGTTGACTTAACCCAAAGTTCCCCGCTTTTTGGCTTCTCTCTCCCTTTCTCTCTCTCCTTCTTCCCTTTTCCCTCAGCCACTTTTTTCAGAATTGAGAATACACACACACACACACACACAAAATATAGTTTCGGTACAAACATGCACGTACCCACAAGAATAAGAAAATATAATGTTCAAGATTATCCTTCCAACCTGTACACACATGCAGGGAGAAAGTGGAGAAAGGAGGAAGAAAAGACAAAGCTCTCATACACAAAAAAATGGATATACACAAAGGTGGAGGTTTCCGAGGGAAAGGCTTAAGAAGAGAAAGTAAGATGAAGAGAAAGAAAAAAGTGGTCGTGCCTGGAGCGTATCGTAGGTTAATTGCTGAATCCAAAGATTTCCCGTGTTCAGTTAGACTGACGTCGAAACCCCAATCCCAACTCCGGGAAGGAACGGCAAGTTGAAAAGAACATTTGAGCCGAGTACCTTCATGAGTCTTCTCATACACGGCCGCCTGACTCAGTCTCAATGCTTTTCGATCCGACCAGGATGGTCCTTTCCCTTGACGAATTTCCAACTCATTCTCCAATCCATCTTCACTCCTCTATCCAACAAACAAAATGGAAAAGAGGAGAAGAATACAATAAAATTCGATATTATGTCCGAAACGTTGAATATAATTTACATGTCTGTACGTGGGTGGTTTCATGAAAATTATAACATTCCTCTTTATAATTTTAATTGAATTTAATTGTAGCAACCTGGTGTTTCCAAGAGAAATCCAAATTGTAGTCAGGAAATTCTGATGATTCCAAACTCAGAGAAACATCCAGTAAACTCTTGTCGTCATCTTGTGGATTAGCCAACGCCATTTGATTTCTCACAGCCGACTTCCAACTGATTGTCTCTGTCCGTGTATCAGGTTGTCTTCGATACTCTGCATCAACTGAGAGAGTGAGGGCTGTTTGATTGTGTGAACCTTGAATTTCTAAAAGATATCTACGACCTTTCCAAAGGAGTGTACCCTTCCCGTCCAAGGATGTTCCATCCACTTTGTTGTCCTTCAGAGTGATCACACCTACACATTCACAGTCAAATTTATTCATCGGCAATTATTAGCACGTGATGTTATATTCTCATCAAAATTTCAATTTTCAAAAACGTGTTTAAACGGAACGAAACAATTTTTTATTATTTTCCTCAGAGAGTCTTAAGTTGTGTCAGTAAATATTGCGAGAGACAGAGGCTTACTTTGATTATCAATAATTTTGTTAGTGTTGTAGTTGAGGAGGGCAGTGGATCTTAAAATCCTCTTTCCTTCCTCATCTTTCACCGTCTCTATGTCAAAGGAGAGGAGAGTATGAAGACGTGGAGTGGTTGAAGATTTCCGGGATGTAAGAGACATTTCCAGTCGACCCTGTGAAACATCCTTCTTCAATTGTCCTGTGGACCCCCCCCCCCCCAAAAAAAAGAGATCGTCAAATTTAGAAGAGAGAGAAGACCACTGTGTCAAATTGTAAGACACCCCCTTGTTCTTTCATTTTCTCTCTCCTTTTCCCTTGTGAGTCTAAACATTAGACTGCACACACACACAGTTCTCTTTAATCTCGCAAGATAACTAGACATAAATGGGGGAGATTAGGAGACGTTTAACACTCCTAATGTGCCATTCATGTTTGACTCAATCTTAAAATAGATCTTTCGTGTACGTCTCTTTTCACTTCTCTCTGTTTCTCTTACGAATTGTAAGAGCTCCCACACAAAACCCGCTCTCACAAAGAACTGTGGAGGATGGAGAATGGAAAGACGTCGAAATTCACAAATGTCTTAATGTGGTTCAGTTAGAATAATACCTAAGAGAGGATTTTCCTAATTTGTAATTTGTGTCCATGTGTTTGTGTGTAAAAAATAAATTTACCCGACGCCTCGACGATGTCTTGTGGGAGAGTGAGAGCAAATTGAAAATCTTGAGCTTTTTTATCCAGATTAAATTTCAACCCCAACACTTGAGTGTCCTCATTCTCCCCTGTTGTTCCTTTCACTGTTGTTTCGTAAGAACCAGTCACATTCACTGCTTGCTGGAAGACACACACATTTTAAACTGTAACTTACATAATTTTGCGAGAGTATTTTTCTAAATTGTAAAATGTCATTGAAATCATTACATCATCATTCGTCCACTCATATTTGATACGAGTATTCATCAAATTTGGATTTGCTTTCTCCAAAGTGAGTGTCATGCGGGATGGGCCATTCAGTGGGAAATATGGAGACATATGATCATCTATTTCTCCTGAAGGACTCAAACTAAAATAAGATGTGCTGCACAGTTTCAAACCCATCAAGTCCCCCATTACACTATTTGTACAAGATGGCTTAAAGGCGGCTGAAGGGATAGTCCCAATCTTCTTGTAGTCACTCCCTTGCTTGAATAGAAGCTCTGAACTGTTCATAATAAATAAGTCTCACATTATAATCTTTTGACATTTGCGTGTGTGGGTGTCAAAAAATATTTTTCATTTTTTACAAATGATTTTTTCTGCAAAAAATTAGCTGTAAATTCGTTATATTTTGCAAAATAATCTTTGACACTCCTTCACATGTAGGGCATAAGGTCGGGAAATCCGTGGTGTAAAAAAAATGTGGGCTAGATAAATTGGAACATCCACAATTTTTTATAGACAGGAGAAAAGAAAGCAGAGAAAGTAGAATGATTTAGTTAAGACGGAAGGGGAAGGGCAAAAAAGAGTGTAAGGAATATTATAATATATTTTGTGAGATGATGGAGGAGTAGAGATTCTTTACCTATACTCCAAAATGTCAATTTGAGACTGAGGTATTCCAAACTCAACATTCATCAATTGAGACGCCTTGAGATGAAGACTGCCCTCAACGGCGGCTGAAGTCCGGATGTGAGCTCGAACTTTGATGCCTGTCTGAATGTCAGAGACACCCAAAGTCATCCCTCCCGTCACCGTCAAAAGAGCACTGTCCAAACATCACACATACATATGTAGTTAACTCAGTTACTCAGAGACACATTGAAAACGTTGGAGCATTTATGCGTACAGTCACATTTTTGTACTCAAGTATGAGCATTGTACGCGTGTGAGATTTGAGGGGGAAAGAGATACATATGTAGAAGGAGGGGTTGGAAATGGATGGATGCAGTCAAGATCATGGTTTGGAAAGAAATATAGAGCATATGCACAAGATGAAAAGATACTGATAAAGGGGGGAGGGATGTACAAGGAAGGAAGAGGAGAAAGTGCATGTATAGGAGAGGAGAAACAGAGGAAGAGAGGATAGACGACTCCAAAATCCCAGAGTTTTGGGAGAAGAGAGAAAGTAATATAGGGGGAAAAAGTGTCATAGTACATGAATGTGTGTGAGAAGTATGTGTGTGTGTGTACCTACCTTGGTTGTAACTTTCCTTTGAGTTTCAATTCAGAATTGGCACGGAAGTTCCCAGCATCCATCATCATACTCATGGCTTGCATTCTGAGAATGGTGGAAGCCTGAGCACTTAAATTTAGAGGAAATCCAGCCCCGGTAGGAATGATATATGACGAATCCAATAGCATCGTCGACTTTTGCCAATTTGTATCCTATTATTTATTGAGGGGAATCCGATGACATCAAAACCTCTGCTCCTTCACACACACACACGCCACCCTCACATACGTATATTTATATATTGCATATCATATATGCACAAACCAATGCGTCTCTCTACTTGACCTTCCACACACACACCATACTATACAGTACCACACCACACCACGCAAAGCTTATGCATGACATCTTCTCCCACATCCTCACCACACACATGCAGACACACACATACACAAAGAGCGAAAGAAAAGCTATACAATCTCCTCTCACTTTACACATTCTTTCCCTCACTTTCACCCTGACTTTTGACTCCCTCCACATATTCACATATATATGTATCCACATATAGATCTAGATGTGTGTGTGGAGAGAGGGCTAATGTCTCCCTTCACATGGAGTCAACGAGTAAAAAGTGGAGACTTTCTCCACAGCCACAGCCAGAGTAGAGAGGGTGAGAGAAAGGTCCTCATAGAAAGGTATAGCTCCAAATTTTATATCCATTTTCATAATAGGATGAGTCTCCTCGTGTGTGTGTCTTGCACTGGTTCTCATCCCAAAAAACCCGGGCTCCACTCCAGCACACACACACACTGTATGTATGTTTCTGCGTGTGTGTGTGGATGTATGGGGTATAGACATCTCCGCTCCGTACCTCCGGGCAAATGATAAGATAACCCGTCCATCAGGATGGCATTCAGCATTCAGCTTTGGTGAGGTGAGAGTAGCTCTTCGGCTGCTTTGTTAACGATGTGAGCCAGAGCGTCTAATCCTTATTCTTTTATTATTCTCTCGCTTCACCACCAACCCACCACACACACACACACTGTGTAGACCACATTACGTACATATCTAAACATAATATGTACACACACAGGGGCTGGAACTTACACACTTACATATATGTGGAGCAAGTCTGGGTTATTTTGTAGTAGGAAAAGCGAGAGGAGAGAGTCCGCTTTTGACAACATGTTCAACTTTACAACATAATAATAATGGAAAGATTACCAACCTTCTCTCCTAATCGCTTCAAGTACTCGAATGGATTCAAAGACTCCAGCAACTCTGACTGCTCCGCCACGCCGACTTTCCGCTGGAACAGGATCTCATTTCCGAAAGTTTTCAATGACAACGAGGCCTGCGAGGGATCATATAGAAAGAAGACATAGACACACACACGCACACACAGACCATGTGAAGAGTAAAGGGGTAGATAGTATCATTTCAGTCTCTCCCCTCCTTTCCTCCTTGTGTGTGTGTGCTGAAGGAAATCTACATTTACCTTATAAAGCCACGCTTTTGGGGCTCTGTCTATACAATTCATATATATGTGTGTGTATGTGTGTGTGTAGGGAAGATGGGGGATGCTGGAGAGAGAGAGAGTGGAGGAAGGACAGGTGGGTAGTTGGTTGTGATCCACATGCTGATCATGCTCATCAAATATGTATGGTAAAGGAGAAGGACATGGACCATGTATGAGCTTAAATGTCGTTTAAATCTAATCTATGTACATGGAGGGAGGAGAGAGGGGGAAGTAGACTATGATAGGATGTGGCTGTGTCTGTGTATATAGAAAAAGAGAGAGGAGAGAGACTATTATCCTAGATAAATGTAAATTGAGAGAAAACTCACGACTGGATCACTGTAGTATCTTCGCATAGCGTCGTACTCCAAGGATAATGTCCGCAGTTTACGTTTACTCGGCACAGCCCGTTTCTCACGGAAAGATGAGACAATGTTGTACAATTCTTTACTCCTCAATTTCCCATTAGGACCGAAAATCGATTCCACGTACTGCTCCAAACTTTCCATCCGAACTGTGGCCTGTTGTTTTTGTTGTTGGCCCGTACATAACAAGTCCATGTAGGAAAAAGTCCATAGATTTATTTAGGAAATAGAGAGAGAGAGAAGGGGGGAACATCAATGCACACACACACAGCGTTCAATCATAAACCACCCCCATCATCATGTTGACAACAATTCACATCACATTTCAGGAGGGAAGAGAGAGAGTCAGGGAAAACATGAGGGATGTGTCACGAGTGGATGGAATATTGAGTGTTTGTTGTCATTCCACAAGAGACCAAGTCGTTGAGAGAGGGATTGATACAGAGGAAAAAGAGATTTCAGCACAAATTATTTCTTCTATTATTTCTTCCATATTGAACAGTCTCCTTTCTCTACTCTAATATTTTATTACCTCAAATACATTGATGGATTCTCCAAACAAGTCCACTGTCAAATTCAAGGACGAACTCCGAGGAATGTACGACTTTTCAGAGTATATTATATTACTGTCCATCCCAATACCTGGAGACAAGGAGAAAGTGAAAAATGAAAGCGAGTGGAAGGGAAAGTTTCCATTTTTTGAACGAACATACGAAATTTAGATAAAATGATAAGAAGGTGAAAGCTTACCAAAATTGAAATCATCGTAGAAAGTGGAGAGTTCAAAATTACGACTGAATTTTCTCACATCCATTGAAAATTTTTTTACAATTTTTTCGTCAGCCAAAAGTCCTTGAAGTTCCGCTCTACTCGGGAGAGCAGTTTCTTGGAGATTTAGCAAGTACGAAAGGACAAAAGAACCAACTAGAATGTTGAGATTTAAAAAAACGGATTTTAGAATCGATAGACGAAAGGTTAACTTTTGAATATGTAAGTAATAATTAAAATTCCTTTTTTGAAAAACGTAGTTCACCTTGATTAACCTCTTCAACATCCAGGACATTCTTAATAAACCGGATGGTGGGATAAGATGGACATCTCATAATGCCCAAGAAAGCTGCAATCCTCAATTCTGAATCTTCCTTCTGATTCACAAAGACTTCGCGAAGAACTGCCACGTCCGTCCCACATGGCATCCGTCTGTATTAATTTTTTAAAAAAAATTAAACCTTATTTTTCAAAAATTTTCTAAAAATAAATCGTTAAAAAAGTGGAGACGGAGAATAAAGTTGAGTCGAGTACCTATGAGCCTCAATGGCTGCTAGTCGAATTTCAATGTGGTCATTAAAGTTGATGCATGTGTGAAGAGCCTGACTAATTCCAGGTGAGTGGAGTCCAAAATTTCCAATTCCTTTCAGGTACATCAGAATCTGTAAATCAAGGATGAAACAGGTGTTCTTATGTCACCTCAGACAACGTCTTTCCTACATCCCATCCCATCCCATCCCATCTGGATATACACTTCTATAGAAACTGCGCAGTGCACCGTATTCATCACGAATTAAACCGGGCATTCTTCAGTATCACTAAATTTAGTAGCCATTGTTAACAAAGTTAGCTTTCGATGTGTACAGTCAATTTCTAAAATTATTGGTCAAATTTGTACAGAACTGGTATAGTGAAAGCTTTCACTCGAATGTTCATGAACAGTTTTCACAATTAAATTCAGCAAGACTCAATTACACAAAAAAATGGTATACCTGGTCAACGTCCTTGGGTTTCTTGGCGGTGCATCTGGTGGCATTAAAGTATTTGTCATACAGTTGACTGAGGGTGTGGATAGGATGATGTCTAGAGCATCGAGGTTCTGTACGACAGAAAGAGTGGGCGAGGGCGGAGAAACTGAGGAGGATTTGAGGGTAAGTATCCCTCGCTTTGAGAATGAAGACAGCAGACTGCATGAGAGGCAAGTCCGGTCTTGGAATGTACGTCAGAGAAGAGATCCAGGATCTGATGGTTGAAGGGGATGCATCCTTCTTCAAAATTCTATCCTTAATTACCTCCATAGCGGCAGCCGTCCCGACTGCCTCCAAAGCGTCATCAAAGGGAACTCTAAAGTTAAATTTTGGAAAAGATTTTTCACAAACACACACCCTCTTTCATATATATACAATTCCCTCTGTTCCCTTTTTCTTCCAAAGGAAAAAAAGTATATCTCCTCTTCCTCTTACCTGTCCCCTTTACAAATCTCGGTGGCCTCTTTAGCGAGATTCGTCATATCTACAGACGAGATGGAACGGAGGGTTTGAACCAGGGAGTCAAAGCGTTGTCCCGACATTTGCCTCACTTCATCCTAATAGAATATAAGAAATAAAAAAATGTGGAAAGGGAAGAGAGAGAAAAGGGAGGAGGAGGGGAAAAGTGCAGTGTAATTCCCATATGTCAGTCCTCTAGTTGAAATTTATCTATGAATACATGAGATGAAAGCGGGATGGATGGTTCACTCCCTCTTTTCCCTCCTCCCGCTTTTCCCCAATTTTTTTCTCCTCCTCTTTTTTCTTCTTCTTCTTCTTGTGAGACTTAAATGTGGGCTAAAACAGTTTTTCTGTCTCATGAAAAATGTAGACTGTGCTCCAGACATAGTCTGGGCCTTGGACGTTCTGTGTGTGTCTATACATTCATATATTACGAGGATAGAGGCTCTCTATTAGAGAGTGAAAGGAGAGAGAGGTGTGTAAAAGTGTGTCTGTACCTTGACAGAAGCGCAGAAGTCGGCCAAAGCATTTTTTGCGGTCTCAAAGTCATTACGAGTTGGGGGGAGATGGTAGTCATTTTGAAAGAGTAATGAATCCCTCCTGGAGATCTTCTCCAGAGTTTTGCTAATTACTTCCACGATTCTCGATGGAAGGGAGGCCGTCGTCGTGATGCTAAAACTTCGTGTCTCATCCTCTTCATCTTCCTCAACAGCAGCAGCCGTCGCTGCTGCCACGGCTGCAACACTTGATGTTGTTCCATTGACAATTATGGGGGGTAAAGGTAGGGGTTTGTGGACAGTGATGAGGTCAAGGGTCTGGACAATATTTGTACTCGCCCCTGCGACTCCTGTCATAGAAAGAGAAAGCGAGAGAGAGAGAGAAATTTTCAATTTGAATTGTTCTTAGAAAAAAAATTAATTAAGGATTTGCTTTCACTTTCTTCTCTTCATTTCACTTTCTGTAGGATAATATTCGATTTAATTAAAATACCTCGTGACAAAGATTTGAGACGATGACTCTCCCGACAACGAACAGCAGAGAGAAGATTCCGATCCACAACTTGTTCACACTCACTCAATGATGAGACGGCGGGCATGGACTGATGATGCTACGATGTGTCATCAATTCAAAGTATTCAATCAAATGGAATCATGTCATCTTTCCGTGTGCTTGTAAAACTTCATATTTATTGACATTAGAATGTTTAGACTCACCGAGCCAAAGGTGTAAGGGACTCCTTGGACGGAGGAGTAAACTCCAAATCTGTCACCACAAGACCCAATATTTTTGTGTCGAAGGAGAGTCAGACTACTGGACGTGGCTATGCCCAACTCATACGCAACTTTACATCGACCATGAACATCATCCTACATTTATTAGGACAGTCAACATATTTTTTTACATTTCCTCATCCCAATTTTTCAATATTCTTTCCATTTCTCTCCACTCTCTCACAATGTACATCATCTCATTCTCATTTCAACCTTTCACTTTCAGAATTGGTGAAAATGGGACACCCTCCAGCCTTTTTTCTTGGTGTATCAAGTTCTAAATCAATTCCTCCTTATCCCATAGTCTCATATTTTTGTTGTAGTATCTTTTTTGATAAAACACCTCCTTGTATTTCCTTGTGTGTGCAACCCATGTATTATATTTGTGCTGAATGATCTACGGTGTAGTGTCCAGGGAGGTAACACTTTTTTCAAAAAATTGAACCCTGAACCGTTGCGAGATATTTCCCAATATTGGATCTAATTTAATCAACCTCTTTCTATCTCTCATTTACGTGATGTGGTACGGGAAATCACTCGGGAAACAAGATAATCATAAAGAAGATGGCTGGAATCATGAACTCCTCCTTCTCGAATATCCCTTGTTAAATTTTAAGTCCACATTCTGCTTCTAGCCATGAGAAAAAAAATGAAAAGTAATACTTTGAACAAACAGAGGATACGAGCGCGTGAGAAAGTTCCTTAGCTTTAACATTGCATAGGCAACAAGGATCATTGAACTCATGTGTTGATCATCCTGGAATATTCAAAGAGTGGGCTTTTCTTTTATTAAATCCTCAGCAAAAATGATAAAAACTACGACGTTCACACAAACACATTAACATGTGCCGTGTGTGTTCGTTTGAATTTCAAAATGCTTAGCCATCCCAGTCAAAAAATGCGAACGGACATTTTATTCTGATACATACTAAATTCTAATTAAAATTTTCGTAGTTACCCCAACTCATGTGGATTCCTTTGTGAAAAAATTGATGTCCAATTTTTGAATAAAATAGCTGCACGTGGGTATACCAAAAAAACGAGTAAGTTTCTCCTACTTGAAAGGTTGATGAATCACCGGTCAGACTTCATAATTAGATTTTTTTTTATCTTTCCTGAGAGAAAGTGAGAGATTAGGAGGTGAAAAGGATAAGAAACACTGGATTTACATGGTGCGTACGTACGTACAAAAATTTTTTAAGCCAAGATTTTCTCCTCTACTATGTACAAAAAATATTCCTTTGTCATCCCCTCCCCGCTTTCTTCCTGCTTTCTCCTGAGTGTGTGTTGTGTATGCGTGTGTGTGGATTGAGAGCATAGATGACAGATATCTTTAAGTTATTCCTCTACAGGGAATTGACTTTTTTTTGCTGTATAAAAATGTCGGGATGGGGGAAGGGAGGGGGAGTTGAGGAAACCTCATATTCTATTCATAGTCATAAAGCAGAATATTTTTGTTTGCATAAAAACCATTCTTTATGATCTCCATTCCCCAGTCCAGTCCAGACACTGCCAGACAGGGAAGGATGAGGAAGAAAATCTTGTTTAGTTTGCAATTGAATATTGAACAAGGCGGGTGGTCGCCGTGTGTGTGTCTTCTTTTTTTTGAATGGGTGACCATGAGAATTGTAAAATAATGTATGGACAAAGCATATATCAGTATTGCTTCAAAATTCTAAAGAATGAGAGAGTGAGAGAGAGTCTGGAAGAGTTGGACAATCTATGCGAGAAAAAAGTTTTGAGAGAGAAAGAGAGAGTAAGGAAGATGCAACAACTGACCTCTTCTCCCTTATGCTCCAAATCTAATCTTCTCATTGTATTCTGGAAGGCGGACAAAAGACCTCTTTTGATATTCAGGGCTGGTGTGGAGTCGGCTGGGTGCGGACACATCTCTTCAATCACTCCGTCTGCATAGGAAAATCTAAAAGGAGGATCCATGCATAAAACAGAGCTAGAGATAGAACCAGACACACATACTTTCTTCCCTCCTCTCCCCCCTCTCTTTCACACACACACACACACTCACAATCCATATTACATTTTAGAGGGGAGGAGAGCAAGTAAAATCGGACTCAAGGGTCTCTTCAGAATCTTTTAAAGCCAAGTCAACCCTCTTCTCCTCGTCCCCTCCTTCCTTCTCCTCCGCATAGACTATGTAGCGAGAAAGAGAGAGAGAAAGTGAGTGAGAGGAAGAGTACAAATTTATATTTGTACGTACAGGACCCTTATAGTCCTCCTCTCTCTCTCACATCAAGGATACTATTGCTTGTGTGTGAGTGCGAGCACAAACAAACAAGGAAAGTCCTCCTCCGTCTCCTCTCTCTATCTCTCGGCTACATAATTCTGTTTGGACAAGGAGAAAAAAAGAAGAATGGTCAAATTCTATCTCTCTCCAGAGTCTCCACTTTCTAGACTTTCTCCAGAAAAAAAAGAGAAGGGGAGGGAAAGAAGGAGAGGAACTGCATGTCTACTTTTTACCGGAGTGGAAATTCTTCAAGAGCTTTGCTCAAAGTCAGTCTGGCGTCTGGTTTAGAGAAAGTGTCATCTTCTTCATGAGGGCCACGATGAGACTGCCACAACGTCACATCAGTCATCTGTTTGGGAAATGGACAAAATTTGAAAAAATACATTTCAATTAAACTCTTCAACAAATTGTTCCAAATTCTTTCCAAATAATTCCACATTTCCAGCCATTGTAATATAAACTTGAAAAAAGTAAATCGTTTCTCAATTGTCAAAAAATATTTGAAATAATCTCGCGAAAAATATTCCACAAAATAATGTAAAGTTGTTGAGAAATTACGACGACGAAAGAATAAACCGAGCCGTCCAAAAAAAGGTTTAACTATGCATGTGCATTTGTAAATCTTTTAGAAATTGACATATCCCTCGTTTGCGTTTTGTACACAAAAGAGAGAACATGTCAAAAAGTGTCAAAGTAGTATGAAAAGGAGGAGGAGAGGAGGGGATAGCATGCTTACTTACAAACAAGATTGCATCACAGGCAGACAGGAATTTGATTGTCACTTGGGATTGCAAGTGAATGCCGGACTGTTCTTTGGGTCCTCCTTCGATGGTTGTCGTCCCGTTGATCGTGTACCGGTACACATACACATGCTCTTCCTTGTAATGAAATTTCCTCGTGTCACCATCCCCTACGAATATGTACATGTTTCCCATGACACGACACACAACAAAACACAGCACACACGCATCAGCCTTCAACATTGATCAACTGGAATATATTTTCATATATATCCACCCTCTCCCCGCACGCAAAGACTTTCAATTTCTCATCAGACCATCATACTCCAAAAATATCCATGTTTACTCAATGGAGCAGCTAAAAGGATTTTTGACTACCCTTCACATGTGAGTCCCACAATCTAAAGCTCATAATACTTTCAAAGAACAGTGAGGAGGAAGGGTGGGATGAGAAGAGGGTAGCCTAGGAGTTTTCAGGGCAATTTCGATGAGACAATAGCCTTACACAGGCGAGAGAGGAAGACATAAGTGAATCGTATATAAAAATATGAAAAGGATTTTTTCCCAGAGATTCCCAGACTGAGATAATAAAATGTAGAAAAGAAGTGAGAACTGCACTTACGACTGATGCATTTAGCTGGTCCACATATTGTACTTTTCCGTAGAGGACCTTTACCAAATGAAAACATGGAGTCATTCAAAAAAGGTGTAATACCACACTTCACCCACACACCCTCTTACATTACATATACGTGTCGTTGTGTGTGTGTGTGTGTGTGAGGGTGTGTGGAGGAAAAGTAGAAAAAATATATTTGGACCACATAACGAATTGGGTTCTTAGCGAAAGGAGCATATAAGAGAAAGAGGCACACACACACAAATACGGAGAGGAGAAAATAGGAGGGGAAGAGAAATAATAATTTTTTGGTTTGTTTGTTCGCTTTTCGTGGCTCTCCGGTGCGGTGACTCCTTGGATTCGTTCCACGAGGAATTTCAAAAAGAGAGAAAGGAAAAAAAGAGAAAATCATTACAAGACTTTGTGTGTGTGTGTGTCTCCCTTTCTCTTTGTTTTCTCCTCTTTCTTCGTCTCTCCGCTTCGCTTCTCTCTCGCTCTTTGTGGAGAGAGATAGAGAGAAGGAGGAAGGGAGGGAGGGGAGGGGATGTGAGAGAATGTGAAAGAAAAGCATTGACAATTTATATTCATTTCCGAGCAGGACTTCACACTATTTTTTCCTAGGGATTGCGCACTCACAAGAGAGATAGAGGGAGAGGGTAAAAAAATTTGCCATGGCAAAGTCTAGTCTTCCTTACTTATGTACGTATCACATTCGTATCGTGTGTGAAAATACGGAGAAGGGAGGTCATGTGAGAGTACCCGTCGAAATTTCTACACACACACAACTTCGTTGTAGACAGACACATACCTACATGGGAAAAAAGGTATACATGTACAAGGTACAGGATAGTGTGATGATACTTTGTGATGGTGTAGACACTTCTTTCAGTGATTTAGCATGTGATCATTTACTCCACTCTCATGGTACAATAAAAGGAAGGGGGAGACAAAACAAGGAGGACAGAAAGTGTTGGGTGTGTAGAAATATTATTCTTTTAGCGTCAGGGTCATTTTGCTCACAGTTGGTTGAAGATGGTTGTGGAGTCTTAGAAAAAGAGGGGGACAAATTGTCCCAGACAATCAAGGTTAAACACTGGTTTTGTTGTCAAATATTAATTGGTCATATTTTGAAGGGGACAATCTGAAAATCTGCTTTATCATCATTACACACACACGAGAGGAGGGAGGAGAAGGAAGAGAATGGAGGAAAAATATTGAATACAACAAAAGTTGGTGGTCAATCCTTCTTTTCTTCACAGTCCCTCAAGTTCCTTTTTTATTTAAATTAGTCATAATATGATTTCTCTTTTATTATTATTATATGAACTGAGTGAACTGTGTAGACGGCCACACGCTAAAATCCTGAGTGAAGAATGAGAGGTTGTATTTATCTGTCATCTTTGTGTGTGTGAAGGGTTTGAGAAGCAGGGAGAAAGTCACGAGGAATTCGACGTGTTGGATAGAAGGGGAGAGAAAATGTGAGAGAGGGAAAGCGCGTGAAAACGAAGGGAGAGTGAAAGAGGAGGATAAAAGCCAATGGACTTTTTGCTGACTAGGCGGCAAACATTACACAATTCTGAGCAGCAGAGAGAAGCTATAATTCTCTCAATGCTCTGCCTTCACACACAACCCCCTCCTCCTCTCTGTATGTGTGCGTATGTGTGTGATAAAGACTGTGAGTTTAGAGAATGGAGCAAGTGGTCAAGTCAAGCGTGAGTAATGATGGAGGAAGGTGTGTAAAATTTCTTTTTGGGGTCTCCCTCCCTCTTCCTCATCTCTCTCTCTCTCCTCTCTTCTCTTTCTTGGTTGTTGTGATTGTCCTTTTGCTTTGGTAGCCAAAAAACGTATGTTTTGAAGAATTTCTATTTGCAGTTACGAACCTCTTAAACACACACACACAGTCGAGGAGTATTTGTCTGTTGTCCTCCCCTTTAACTTTGTTGACAATGGAATAAGCCAGAGTTTCGGGGAAAATAACTGACTCCTTTTATAATACAAAGGCCTCTATCGTCTAATTAATTGTACAAAAATACGAGTACTGGACATGCTTGCGCACCTTTCTGCCTTATAAATTCTTGAAGGGGAACTTATTCTGTGCTTAAATTGTGTTTTCATAAAGGTGCGCAAGCATGTCCACTACTTTTAAATAATTTATTTCAAAATGCATTTTTCTAAGGATAATCTTAGGAAAATGTGTGTGAGCTGCACAGCTCGTGCTTGTTTTTGTCACAAACCAGTCCCTTCAAGGTATTCCGACATGATTCCAAAAGTAATGTTGTTTGGCATGTTCTCCTCTGTCTCTCTGATTTTTTTCATAATTTTTCACTGAATGGGATCACCACCAGAGGTCATTTTGTGAGTTGACCTGTGAGGGTCACCCCTGAGGTCAAAAAATTATTTCCTCCTATAGGATTGTTTATGAGGTCAACATCAACTAATTCTTCACGTTTCATGAACATCCAATGACTTTAAAGTATTTTCATAGTTCAAAGTATTTTCATAAGTTGACAAACAATGACAACAATCCACGACTTTTCTGCTGTGTTCATTAACATCGTCATTCTTGTATACGTGCTTGCATTTTCATGAAAATTGGAGAATTAGTTGATGTTGACCCCATAAACAATCCCACAGGAGGAAATAATTTTTTGACCTCAGAGGTGACCTCCAGGAGTCAACTCACAAAGTGACCTCTGGCGGTGACCCCTTTCAGTAAACAATTCTGAAAAAAATCAGAGAGACAGAGAAGAACATGCCAAACAACATTGCTTTTGAAGTCGTGTCGGAACACGTTGATGGCTGACCTGCAGTGGTCATTGAAGAGTTTGACCCTGGTCAGAGGTCACGGTTTTGGGAATTTAGAAAACGTGTTATAGCAAGTTTGTAGGGAATATGATTTTAAATAGGTCAGATTTTTTTCCGATTTTTAAAAGGTCAGATAGTGTCCGAGAACCACTTGGACATAATATTGCCCCAAAATGACCTCTGTAGGTCAAATGAGTGAAGATTTCACTATGACCACCATTCTAGTTTTGATAGGGAGAGTAAGAGGCAACTGTGAATCTAGTTTCAGAATTTTTCGTAAAAAATTACATGGTTAAGTAACTAACAGGGCCGGATTCGCGGACGACCGGGCAAATGCCCGGTGGGCCGCCGAAAATTCTTGACTTCGATCGTCTTAATGACGTTATTGGAGGATGATTCGCATCCTAAGGAACACAGTAAAAAGATCTGACAGTCATCCGCCTTTTTGGTGTATTTGACATGAGGTAAGACATACCACATCTCGTAGTAACTTGTTTCCAGTTTTACATGACCTGTACAGGTCACTACTGTCAATCTGGGGTCAACACAGATACGCATAGTTGTTCCGAATGTCATTCCCCACATTTCTGAATGTATTTAGATTTTTGTGACCTTTTAACATGAAGATATTACTCGATTGAAAAAGTGACCTCTGTAGGTCATCTAGAGGATCAGAAAAATATTTAAAAAATATCGGATTGTTGATAGTGTCACTGACTATTGCTGTGATGAATTTTGCTCAGAAATTGTCAACGACACCGTTAATCCGATAGCCAAATGTAGAAAAATTCACTGTTTTTTACCCGAAAATGCCCGGATTCGGGGTTTGCGATTCTGATTTCATACAACCAATGTCAGAATCGGATTCGTCATCGTTTTTTACCCCAGTGGGCAGTTTTGTAGGAGTTTTTCTAAAGAATTGTTTCTGCTATTGAGATGTGTGCTTAATCGATACCCTCCTTTTGAGGGAGAGTCAATTTCACCGTAACTGAAATTCTTAACTTAATAATTGAATTTTTTTCTACTGCGATCCGGTAATTTCAATTGACTTATTGAATTCAACAAAAAAATTAGCTCTCCATCTCAAATCTCCCGCTTGAACAAAGACATTATTCACAACTGAATCTTCGTTGAATGGTTGGTAATTTTTTTGTACAAAGAAAATAGATTGAAATACACAGGAAATTTACACCACATTTTGTATAAATAGTTGAAAGTACGATATAAAAAGCGGGCATTCCTTACTAGCATCCGACATGAATGGTAGAAAGACGAGGATCCAGACGAGTAAGAGAGTATGGTACGACCATCGTCGTCGTCCTCTCCACCAGGATGACAATGAAAGGTGGGACGACGAGGATTGTGAATGACGTGTTCCCGGACTGAGAGGCATGAATACGTAGTTTATGCACAGTTTTTCTGAGCCCTCCACCAAAAAATATGTACGTACAAAACCAGATTGTAGACGTAGAGAGTGAAACGGAGAGTGTTCTGTTAAATCTATTAATCTCACAGAAATTCACAATTCTCAATCACACCCCACCATACCCCTCCCGTCTCTCCCCACCACACACCCCCTCACTCTCTCTCTCTCTCTCTGTGTATTCGTTGATTTTATCCTCCGCCACACTTTTTTTTGCACTGAACTTCACTTTGGGAAATAATTTAAAGATGGGTCAGAAAATTCTCTCTCCCCTCCACCCCTCTGTCTCTCTTTTTGTCTCCGAGATCAACCCAGCAAATGGACTATCGATGTCTATTAAAGGCACAAAACTTGAATAATTGATACACACTCCAGTGTACTCCGAATGGAAAAGTTGACGGCACAATCTGCCTCTCCTCCTCCTCCACTATTTCTACCTCTTTCTCCTCTCCGTCTCTCCTAATCAAGACCAATGGAGCTGGTTGACTTTTTCTTCTTCCTCTCTCACTCTCTATCTCCAGTTGTATGTATATGTGTACATACAACGCGCTAAAAATCTAATAAGTTTTTCACCACTTTTAAAATTTGTTCAAAAGGAAAGAAAAAAAACTAGTGGGCACACACACAGTCACTACCCTGTAATGCAATTAAATTGACAAGAAAGACAAGACAAGTTTTTCCATTGGAGGTAACTGTTGAGGGAGGAACAACTGTGAAATAACGGCGGTAGTCACAAATTTAGTTTGAACATTCCCCTTCTCACATCCCTGGATGAGATGAGATGACAAAGGGCAAAGGTCTTTCATTTCATCTTGTTCATTATTTTTACACAACAGTGTACAGAGTGTGTGTGTTGTCACATAGCACTATATATTTGTGGCTCTGCTATGTCAGTATAACTGGCTTACGATCATCAATGGTGATATCTTCGAAAGAGAGAGAGAGACGTTCATCCTCGTCATCAGGAGAAAAAGAGAGAGAGGTTGGCTCAGCGGAAACCTTCTTGAGTCTCATATTGTGTCATGTGTGTGTGCGTGTGTGGGCTATGCCACTTAAAGGAGCTACATACACACAGATGTTTGACAAAATCTTATCAATGATCCCTCTCTCTCTCTGCTTCATTTCAAACTGTGTTTTTTTTCTTTCTCCCTCTTTACCCAGAGACTCTTATTTTGATTTGAGTGGAGCTGTTTCATCACTCTAAACAAGAGTTGGGGAGCATTTCTCACTTTATTTACGTTCTATTTGTATTTATGGATTTTTGAGAAGATCATTTGTGTTCGTCTTTAGGCTCAACCATCCCTCCTTGACTCCCCCATTCCTTCTCTCTCTCTCTCCAAAGTTTGTGTACGGAGTGATAAGAAAATGATAACTCTCCACACCAGTAGGTCAGCGCAGTGGGTGACATACATACATACAATTTATATTTACTCTCATTATGTATTTATTAAATAAATAATGAGAGTATATCTATTTGTGAGATTAAAGTTGGAATACTCATCCTCCTCCTCTCCTTCCATTCTCCTTCCTAATTTCAAAGAAAAATATATATGTGAAAAATATTTAATACTCTTTATTTTTTATGTAAATGAATCAATTCAGTCTTCTCTTTTTTGTACATCTCTCGTCAATGTAAGCTGTTTATGTGTGTGAATTTTTTACTTCATATTCTCATATCCTGTTCCAATCCCCCTGTCTATATAAAAGTGGACACCGACATAACTGAATGACCACAGCTGCTATTTATCTGCAAGCCATGTTTTTTTCTGGAATTAAACTAAAATTTAAAACACATTTTCCCCCACATGCCGCATGCATCATTAACACATCATCAAAATACGGATCTGCCTCCACATAGTCATACACATCTGCTCATAGTGGCGTGGACACTGGACGACAATAAACAGGAATCACAAACACACATACATAATCGATTTGATCATTCAGCTGATGATTCAGCCAAGGGGTCAAGATGAAGTTATCATACTGCACATATTTAATAATACCAAGAAAATTCACAAATCCACCCTCTCCCTCTCCTCACATCGCATAAGTATCTCGTTGACTACCTATTTCAATAATTGAATAAAGACTTCACTCTTCCAAAAAAAACATTTGAGAATAACATGATTTTGATTTTTAAACCATTCCAAAGTTGTTTTTCCATCCGCCGCTACTTTTTCCTCATCTTTTTCATGGTCGTCCATTTAGAATGATCCAACACATGTCTCCTGTCATTCCCTCTCTCTCGGTAGAAAGGACTTCCTGTCCCTGAGAGAGGGAGAGGTTATGTGTGTACATAATGAAATTACGTGTTTTAGCCTCCCCTTATCTTTTAATTGTCTTCAGACCTTCACGAGACATGCGAGTGTGGAATGGACGAGAGAAGAGGGGAGAAAGGGTGCGATTGAAACGAGGGAAAATCTATAATAAATCACGAGTCTGCACGTCATTCCATTTCATTCCATTTCATTCAATAGAATGGAATGATAACGACGACAGTCAATTTGCCATTCCTTGTGCTAAATTTCCGTTTTCAAAATTTGCGTGTCCGGTCCTCTCTCCCTCTCTGCCATCACTTTATCTTCATGTTTTTCTCCGTGTGTTCCATGTATCCTCCAGCAAATTCTACATCAACATTTATGTACGTACATATGAGAGTAAGTAGTACTGTATGAAAAGTTCCTTTTGTTTTCCCACTCATGAAAAGCTTCGAAACACGACACTGACCGCCTCTTTTCCCTTTTCATTCCCCACACCACACTCAAGCACAGACACAGACAATAACACACACACATAATGTTTACCCTCCGTTTGTCCTTCCTCAGGTCAACTGCATCCAATTTGTCTTACCTGATTCCTTGTAGAAGTGGTTGGGTAAAACTCCATTTATTTTCCCCTCCTCCTCCTCCTTTCTCCTCTCCTTGCATGATGACAAGGATCCGTCAAAGGTCAGCCCTTCTATTAATGTTTGCAATGTTCATCCTTGATGGCTGTCAGAGAGAGAAGCGGTTTTGTGTGCGAGAGTGTGTGTGTGTGCTGGTGTGTTGATGAGCTCAAATTTAATTTGTGAGTGTGCATTATGCCAGACATTAGATGAGCCAGGATTTTGTCCTCCCCACCTCCACTTGTGTTTGTGGCTCTACGTAGAAAGTGGAGGAGAAGAAAAAGAGAGGGTTTGGGATTTTAGGAAGTTGGAAAGTGACAGGGAAAGGGAGGGAGGGTATGTTTCACAACCAGCAAAGTTCACAAGTTTTGGAGATGTTGAGAAGCTTGAGGAGGCGGTGGAGAAGGGAGTGAACTGGAAAGCCTGGAGAGTTTGGTTGGAAACGTTGCCTCCTTGTATTTATTTGATACATTTCCCCAGAGGACACATTAACGTCAGTGTTATGAGGGACTATTATCCCATGATACAATGCTCTGTGCTGGGGGTTCTTCTTACTTCTCCTCCTCCTCCTGCTGTTCTAATGCAATGCAGTTTAAGTACATGTTGGGTATACACATATGCAATGTACACAATGGATGTATGAATGAATGGACAAGTCAATGCCATGTACTCTCCATAAATAATAGTAAGGCGAGTTGAGGCGAGACGCCGAGTATCAATTTATGTAGATTTTTTATTTTGACAAATTGAGCACCTTCAGCTCTCAACAACAATCTGAGTACCATTATTGGTGTCGTCGGGTGGAGACTGAGTGTGTGAATGTGTGTGTCTGGTACTGTTTATCTGTGTGTTTGTGTATTTGTATGGATGTGGAGGACTTTTTTTTTAAAAAAAAAGTGTACTACACATAAAATCAAAATATTTTACAATTCATTTTCAAATTAGTACAACTTTCTCTTTGTTTACAGACTCGACCCAATGTTTTTTGGTTTAACAATTTTTTTTCTTACTCATGTTTTTTGATTTCACAAGTTAAATGACAAAGTTTCATAAAATGTGGTAACGTGTGGACCAATAATTCCGATTAGTTGTGTTTTGTTCACAAGTATTGAAAATATATAATCAATTTTTGTAATAAAACAAGGAATTATTATGATATACATATATGTACGTGTACATGTTATGTATGGACTCAGGAAAGGGTGAATTAAAAATGTTGAGTTTTCTGTTGTGTTTTCACTTGTATATTCTCTTCATTTTTCTTTTGATGGAGAGAACAGGCCCTCTCAATATATTTTTTTGTGTTTATCTTTCTCTGCGTCTCATTAGCATCTCATCATCATCAAATTTATTTTATATATTCAGCTGGCATTTTTTTTGTATATAAGTTTTTGAATAGTGATTTTTCTTTTTTTTATATTTCAAACATATTCATTGTCAAAATGTCGTCGACGTTATCATTTTATTTTGTTTGTTATTTTTTTTACTAAAAATTGTCTGCTATCTTCTCTTCTTCTTCATCTTAACAATTAATAAATCTTCATTTTTATTCTAACGTCCATCTTTCTCCTTCTTGCTTCTTCTTTCTGTGTGTATGTGTGTTTTTGTGTCATCGTCCTCACTTTGCTTCTCTCCTCTCAATAAAAAGAGAGAGAGGAAGAAAAGCTTTTCATTTTTATGTTAACATTGAAAATTGTGTGTTTATTCTTCTTACTTTATCATATTTTTTTTGTATTATTATCCGTTGATTTCTCTCACTAATTTCAATTCTCGTTGCATCGTATATCGTATTCAATTATATAAGTTGTGTGGAGTCAGGGCAAGGGGTGTGTAAAGATGATGGGTGGTCGTTTAAGGTGGAGAGAGAGAGAGAGAGAGGTTTCAAGAGTGAAATTTCATTTCCATCTTCAATTATAATTTCTCACAAATCCACTTTCACTTTAAAATTTGTTCACTGCCACATTGTAGAATATTTTCTCTCTCTCTCTCTCTCTCTCTCAGTCACACAATCATTGTTTCTAATGTCACATAATGATTATCCCCTCCCCTTCTCACACTTTCCTAGTCACTCACACTTCTTGAGTTTTCATACACGTCCATTTTGCTTTGTACGGAATTATTGTTCTTACAAATTTATTCAATAAATAATTATACGGTGTCTAATATATACAACTTTTTATACACGTTTGGTTTTACATTCTCGGGACATTTTTCCTCCTTTGGAGTGTTTTGCATTATGAATGTGGGAAATTTTTTTTAAATGTATGGAGTCCTATAAAAAACGGTTTATATATATTTCTTTATTGTTCAACATTTATTTTCACTAATGAACGTTCTGAAATTTTATAAATGCACTACAAATCTGGATCATCATCTTGAACCAATTCCCAATATTTGATTGACACTACTTGGACATCCCCTTCTTCCCCCCCCCCATTGCAATGATTAGACAAAAAACATTCGATTGACTTTCACCACATCGACTTTCACCGACGCCGATCCCGTCGTTCCCAATTTAATTCCTGAATTTTTGTTATGTTGTGAAGTCATTTTTTTTGTTTTTGAGGTCTCGGCTCTCCAAAGTTGAGCTGAACCCAATCACACTCGTTGACCTTGTACTTGTGTGTGTGTGTGTGTGAAAGTATGACATGACATTGGGGGAGAGAGGGAAAGTACTAGGGAGAAAATATTTTCTTTATGTATTTTCTTTTTTAACATCACTTTTGTAGAGAAAAAGGAAGGGAAAGGCGATTTGTGGTTTTGTTGGTAAACTTTTTTTTCTTTCCATGGATGTCACTTCCAGTCAAGGTCAGTTGGTTGGATTTTATTCTGTTTAGCCCCATTCTTCACGTGACATGTGAGTTTTCCCTTCTTCCCTCCATCCTTTTCATATTGATTCACTTTTGAATGGATAAAGAGGAATATTGACATTTATCCATGTTGGTTATTTGTTGTGGATCACTAAATCTCCCATCCATTGAACCACGCAACCTTCCATTTCTGCTCTCTTGTGTGCATCCTTCCTAGTATGTAACTGACTCTCTCCCTTGTGTACGTGTGTGTGTGTGGGTGGATGTAGCACGAATAATGAATTTCCAACATTTTTTGTCTTGCTCTTCTCTCGTCCTTCAGAATCCCTTCTGAGTTTGGAGGTACACAATTTGTTAAAGATCTTGTGTATTTTCCTAGCCCAATTTCATCCCCCACTAACATTTTTTTTTATATATTTATATACAATTTTTTTAGACGTTCTCAGTAGTTAATTTCAGTATGTACACTTGTACCATATTTTCCCATACTCCCATTTTATTATATAATAATTATTAATTGTTGATTATTATGTAAATTGTAGTATTGTTATTATTGTTATTATTTTTTTAGAGGTACATTTACAAAATTATTATCACTTGTGGAAAAAAATACAAAGATCTCTCCGTACAATTATAACGTGTGATATTACAATTCATTTTTTTTGTTTCTTCCTACCAAGTATGTATATTCAATATTGTATATATATTTCAGTGGAACTTTAACAATTCAGCTTTCTGTAACATTATCCTTGTATATTTATATGTAATATATATATATATATTTGTATTATAATAATAATATCATTTTAATGTAGGCGGCATGTCTCATCATCATCATGTTGTAGTTTATGTTAATGATTTACATTCATTATGTACAATTTATTTTATTTTGCGTGTTTTTGTGATAGTAGCTTCTTTGCTTCAAACTTAATGTACGTGTGTGTGTGTATTAATTCCTATTACTTACATCCTTTTGTACAGCTAACAATAAAACTAAATTTACACCTAGGTTATTTTTCTTTTACAGTCTTCATCTACAAACTTACACACAAGCATCCATCCACCAACACACACACATTTGACAATTTTTACAAGAAGATGCACTCCTGTCCTTCAAATTTAAGTGTAAGTGTACTTTAAAATGTATTTATTGTATTTTAGAATGTACATGACTAAATGGTGGGAATTGGTTTCTCCTCCCTCTCTTTACTATTGTATTGTATTCCCTATCCTCTACCATTATCATAAATAGTACAAGTACATATTTAGTTTTTTAAGGAGTGACTTGTTATAATAGAGTAGTTAAATATACATACATGTATATCCCGTAATATCTGGTCTGTGTGTTCTCTCTATTTATTGGTTGTCTCACTCACACTCTCAGTGGTGATGGTGGTTAGTTTTCCTTTCGTTCCAAGATTAGATTTATATACATATATATATATAGACATTGGCTTTCGTCATTCATTATAATGGTAATTTATTATATGTTATACAGCCCGCCTGCACTACTAGCATAGATTGAAACTGTTGTTTGTTGTTGTTGTTGCCTTTGCTTGGTGTATTTAAGAACTATGACTCTCGCTTTCTAAAATTATAAATTGTATGTCTAGCTTCCTATTTTCATTAATTGAATTTATTGATGACTACATCATACAAGACAAGACAACAGTCTCAAAATCATGCTCCGAATTGATGTTGAGGATAATGTGTGTGTCTAAAGAGTCAGATTCTAGTTATAAATTTAGTGTAAATATAATATAGAATACAAAAATTAGTCACTACTCTTTTTTGATGGCTTAGTTTTGGAGTCTAAACTCTGTATTGATTGTAGGTAAGGTTTTTTGATTTTATATTTAACAAATTACAACTCAAAAGTGTTTTCTGCGTGTGTTTGTGGACCGTTATGAATAAGTAACTGGAATTGAACTGAGACTCTGGTCATAATTATTGCTAATGCAATTATTTGTTGTTGACAATACGTGAGGTCATGTGACATGAATTAAAAATGATGTTAAGACAAAACTCAATGATCCTGTCGGTTGAAGAAGTAATGATTGGTTGATGTCTGTCAAATAGTACGAGAATGATCCTTTGAAATCTCTCCCTCTTCTTTCTCTCTCTCTCTCTCTCGGTGTGTGTACTCCATTGTTGTACCTTCCTGGATGTTGATGAGGATAATGGAAGAGAGAGAGAGACGCTGTTGTTGATGAGGAGGATTTATGCAAAGTAGGTAAAGTATGAGTAGACGATGACGACGTTGATGAGAAAGAGGAGAATGTTGAGGATGAGGACACGGAGGATGAGTTGGTAGGAGAGGAGGAAGGAGAGGGAAGGAGGAGAAGAGGGGTCGTCGGTGGAGCATTTACTAGTAGTTCTAGGCTGGGCCAATTATCATAACAAGGGCATGCGGGCCGTGACAAGGATACTTACGATGGACAGTAGAAAGTGGAGTGGAAGAAAGATGACGACGACGACGAAGGCAGAGACTCTAGGCGCCCCTAATGGAACATTTGTCGACGGGGGAATGCTGTTCAGCACGACGTCAGCCTTCTTGAGAATTGAGAGAAGCGCGTGATTGTGGATTATCGGGTCATTGTCATTGACCAGGTCTCTCAGAACCTCCAGCGCCGGAAGACATTGTTCCTGTTTTTTGGGGAAAAAATATTTTGAAATTAGTCATTTCAAACTACAACCTTCAATTCTCCTGCAAGCCAATACAAGATCAAGGGAAATGATGAATTTCTGTTCCCCTAAAAATAATTGTTCACAGTTTAAATTGGTGCACATGCAAAAATAAATAAGACGACACACATACTTTAAAGTAAATTCACGGGTGAATTGATGAGAAGAAAAAGACTGAGCTCATTTCCCTTGAGACAGGGAGAAAGTCTTGAGCCATTCATCATGGCCATATATTAAGAGGGAGAAAGTGGAGAAAGAGGGAGAAAATAGATGCGTTAAAATAATTTGAAAAAGTGTGGTCCTCTTGTCACCTTGCCAAGCCGCATGATGAAGGAATAATAATTTTTAATGTCAAACCCAGTTAACTTGTCCTGAGACTTTCTCTTTTTCTTATTTATCCTTGTTTTTTTGTGGGTTCAACTTCTTTCTTAAGTGTCCAGACTTCTATTTCATGGAGAGAGGGAGAGTTTTCCAACAAAGAGGAGTCTCTCTCTCTCTCTCTATTTTTGTCTGCCATTGACTATGGTTGTTTTGAGGGTGGGTGAATGAAAAGAAAAATGTCGCATGCACAAGAAAGAACCTTTTAAAATGACTAATGATGGAAATCGCGTGTGCAAAACTTTTTGGCACTGTTGGAGACGGAGAAAAACAGAGTTTTCACAACACACCAACAGCACCACCACCACTACACAAGAATGCAGATAATTTAAACCTCCCCTTTCCTCCCTACACCTTACCGATGCTTTGGGAACCGTATATACTAATTTCTCCAAAACACACATACACAAACAACCCCCCCCCCCCCTCCACATTATACGGACTATTTAAATTCGTTTTAATTCTCATAAATTTAGTAGAGAACAATAGAGCGGCTGGATTCTCAACTTTTGATGTCTCCATACAAATCTCTTACGATTTTTTGTCTTGTCTCTTTCCATTTTTTGTCCCAATAAAACATTTCAAACAGCTCTCTCTCTCTCTCTCTCTAGTTCCAATATTTCTAATTGTGATGAAATTTTCAAGGTAATTTGGGATAAAAAACTAACAAATTATTTTCCACATTATGTCCCCTCTTGATCCTTTATTTTGTCTGAATAAACAAAAATAATAGGGAGGGGAGAAAGTGCAAGGAGGAAAATGAAAATGATTTTTCCGCAGGACAGTGTGACAGTTCACTTTGAAGAGTGAGAAGAATGGTGTGAAAGTATGAGAGATGAAAAATTAAATTAAAATAGCCTTCAGCCACTCCAAGTTTTATCCTATTCCTTTTTTCCCTTTTCCCCATTGTGTATATCACACACACACACACACGCACAGTAATATATATTTATATGCACACAGGTGAAATGAAGCCCATTAAAGTCGGCTGAGCATGCGGTGTAGGGAGAAGGGACGGTGGTAAATTGTGACGACTATGCGTCGACAGGGAATTCCCTCTTTTTTATGTCATGATGAATTGCCTTTGTTGTTCACATAGGTAGACACATCCAAAAAAAAGGGGAAAAGAAAAAAACAAGAAAGAGAGGGAAAGAGAGAGAGAGAGGATAAAAAAACAAAATTCTTACTTTCTCTTTGATCAACAGTGACTCGGAGACGTATTGTCTCACTGAGTTATTGGCAAAGTCATCTTCACTAAGGGTAGCGTTGATAATCAAATTTTCGTCTTCGGACTTGAAAAGATCCAGGCGACAGCCAGTCTGTAATTTTCAAAATCAAAGTCATTAATTCAGAGTGAGTAATTATTTTCCAATGATGAGTTAATCAACTCTTCTTTCACTAGTCTATTAAAAATTTCACCATTTCATGATATTTAAACATTCTGCTTCCTCAATTTTTAATAATAAGCCTTCTTAAAAGAAAAGAGGGAAAGTTGGATGCGTGGAGGGAAATTATCAAATAAAATGTCACTATTCCTCATTATCAATTTTGTCACTTTATTAGGTGGAAAGAGGAAAGACAACGAAAAATGTGAGAAAGATTAAAATTCATAAGGGATTTCCGTGGATTCAGGATGTGTACAAATGTAGCATACATTGGAGAATACAAATTTGGACTATAAATTGATGTGTACATCTTATACGCCTAAGGATGTACACATTGTGGATGGTGAAGGAGAAAATTCGGATATTCTATACCCGGATAAAGAGAGGGAGAGAAGTAGACAGATAGTGTGGGACTATGGCAATGGAGAATTGTCTGCCTAGTTTTTTTATACCTCCTGACCGACAAAGAAAAAGAGACATAGGCAATGATTGTAGATATACACACACACCTATCCATATGTATATCTATATGTAAGATGTGTAGAGAAAGCGAGAGAGAGACGAGTGTGACATGATAGTAGCCTCTCTGATTGGCCCGATTCCCGATTGGCAATCGATACTTTCTCTCACTCTGTCTCTTTTTCTTCTTTCCCCTTTCCTAGATGTACAACAATGTTTCCCTCAATTACTGAAGAATCCTATTTTTCCCCTCTTGGGCATTCCCAATGGCAATGACATTTCTTCCTTGTTCATTTCTGGCCGCAAGAGTACCATTCCCATCAACTCACATCCACGCCTCTGAAAACCCTCGTCCTCCTCCTACTCTTCGCTTTCGCCTTCCTCACAGTCACAAACTCCTGTATACTGTATAATGGCCAAGGTCTTTTGGAAAAAGGTCCCTTGCCCTCAACTCCGTAAATTTCCAAATATATTTCATCCCCCCCCCTCCCCGCTTTCTCTCTCTCACTCACACACTCTTTCTCTGTCTGATTTGTTTTCATTGCCATGGCCATTGTCAGAGTGCAAGTTCCTTTCCTTTCGCCTCTACTCAATTTCATGATGGGGTGTCATGGATCAAGGGCCACTCAACTCTGCACTTTCTCCTTGTATTTTGTTGTACTTTCTTTTGAAAATGACTTATTTTGAGTGCAATAATTGTAATCTGATTTCTTAGAATGTGTTTTGACTCCTGACAAATTATTTGGTTGACTCCACTTAAATAATCATAATCACCTTCCAATTTTATGGTCATTTTCAAAAATGAGTGAACAAAATTGTTTGACATTAATGCGATTCATTATTTTCTTCAAATTACTTTTGTGAGGCCATTGAGCTTTTTAATTCTAATGTACGATGAGGGATTTTTGGTTGTTGCAAATAAATCCATTTCAAAAAAGTGCAATTAAGTAATCTAAAATTAAGGATTAATGGGTAAAAGTAAATAAATTACTATTCCTCCGTTGATCCTCTCTAATTTCTCCAAGACTATTTATAATACTCTCGTTCTATTCCTCTTTCTCAAATTACCGTATTATAATTTCGCTTGTTTGTATACATGTAATAATAATCCATAGTAATTTATAATTAATCATGTGTGTGATTCATGAGTCAGTATACTATGTAATTAATAGTAATACAAAATGTTCGAAGGACAAAAAGTTCTTTGACATTCTTTGTGTGTCGTACACTCATTCATAATTTTGACTGCATTTCAAAAAAAGGGAGTGGGAGTTGATGAAGATTAGTGAATGCAGTGGTTTTTGAGAAAGAGTAAAGAAATGTGATTGGAAGATACATACCCCATTCAATCTCCGAAGTTTGGAGACGCTCTCGTCTGGATGTTGGACGTAATGATGATGGAAATGAGGAGAAATGAGTTGTTGTAAAGCCTGGACGACATCCAGGGCTGACCTATATGTATGGGGTTTGAGAACCTCTTCATCCTTCTTGGAGTAGCCAAGGAACAGGAAAACTCCAGGGTAGAGAGTGTAAGTACCTGTGAGACCAATCAAAATGAATTTATTATCAACACAGTTAATGTCCTTCCTTTTGTCTCCCCCTCTTTATTCATTATTTAATTTTTTCTCCACATGCACCACTCATTTTACATTTCTCAGCATGAAATTGCGTCAAATCAGGAGAAAATCCTGGAGAGAGTGAGAGAGAAGGAGGAGAAAAATTGTGACATAAATTTGTGTGAAGGTCAATAGTCGTACATTATGTGGATAAATCATGGTGTTACAAATGTGGTCTTTGATTTTTATTAATTTCTTGTGTCAGTCCAGCATTTATGATGAAGATTGATGAATTAATTGTGGTACATTTTTCTTCCCCCTCCTCCTCCTTCTCTCTCTTTACTTTCTCTCTTTTCCTTTGTGTGTGCGTTTGTGTTCTTGACTCTCTCTCTCTCAAAAATATAATTCACTTGTTGTTAGTTATAATCAAAATGAGTTGACGCACATAAATTTGGAATATGATACGGTACTTTTGATCCAAGAAATTAGGTAATGCCATACCACATTCCCCTTATATAATTGTGTGTATAGTTGTAGTCCCAATCCACAAGAGAGAGAGACAGAGAGGGTCATAAATAGTAAAAAATTTGTATACATTTATCGATACACACATTCCGTGATGTGTATTACGAAAGTGTGAGAGAGAAACAGAGAGAGGAGGGGAAATTGTTCTCCAAATAATTGTTCATGTCGGCATAGTGAGGGTAACATGAACCCTTCATTACATGGAGAGAGAGAAAGAGTGAGCGAGTAAAAGTTAAGACTGACAATCCGTTTTTTTTGATAATTGGACTTTTTGTGCGAGTGATTTTAATCTGCTTTTTCCTCGCAAAACTAAGTGTATAATAAACAGTTAGACACATGCAGTAGATGCCAACGTAAGAAAGAAGGAAGGAGAGAGAGAGAAGTGAGTCGCTGGACAATGTTCAAGGTAAGACACGAAAATATTTTTTGCACTCTCTCTCTCTCTTCCCAACTTCGAAGAAAAAGGGTTTGTATGTACGTGTGTGTTTGGAGCAATTACAAAAAAAACTAGAAAGGAAAATTTTCAGACTTTCTCCCGTTCCGTTTGGGTTCACTGTTGAATATCCTTTTCCTTTCCATTTCTCCCCAGTGTAAAGTGCATGGAGGGGGGGGGAAGGAGGGAGAAAGCGTGCGGAGTGAATAAAATGCGAAGAAAATATTTTTGAGGTTGAAGACATAGCCTTGTATGTGAGGTGTACCTAGTATAGGTACAGTACACACACACACAGGGGCACACACTGAACTCGGTTTAGTTGGTGTATGTGTTTGTGTGATTTTTGTGTAGCCTACACACTTATTATTACTTACTTAATAGGAGGGGGACAGACCGCCTGGATTCTCAACACTCTGAACATAATGGCTATATAATATTATGGCCTACGCCTCTCCCCCTCCAAAATACACACACTCACTCTGACCTGTATGTGCGTGTATGGAATGAACGTATGTAGGTAAGGATTGTGTGCATGTTCCTCGTGTACTCCTCACACAAAGAGAGGGAGTGTATTAATAATGATATAAGGCATACACACACAAAAAATGTTCGCTCTTACCTTCACTGGGCTTTGCACATATGAAATCACCAGCATAGCAAATGCAATGACCACGAAATGCCTGGTATAACGGTTGCTGATGACCATAAGTTACAGGCGAGGGAATTTTTTGTGTACTCGCCTCACAGCCACGTGCATCCAGGCAGTCCAAAACGTTGCATGCGGGCGGCTCTCCATGCACGCAAACACATAACTCCGAACACGATGGCTTGTCCTCCCGATAAAGCTACACCACACACACACACACACAGGGTACAGCAAATATTGTTAAATATTATTAAATATCTTCTTTTACGACGCATTTCACAGCCTCCATCAATTAGCTCAACTTTCTCCAATCCCTTTCACCCCCCACACGTCATCTCATACATGTGGGTGTGTGAGTGAGGGATTGGTTGAAGTGTGTCACATGTCCATAGTCACTGACATTCAGTTTAAAATCCAATTTAATCATTCAAAATAAAATTGTTCAGAATTTTCAACATGACTAAACACTCGTACATGTACTTAAGCTCATTTAAAACCATCATGAGGGGTTGAATGGCATCAACGTAATGATGTATCAAAAATTGTAATAACTTGGGAAGAGGATGAGAGGAGAAGAAAGGGAGAGAAGGGAAATTTTCATCATAATTTATAACAGTTAGCATATGATAGCATATGGAAATAAAGGTGATACTCTTGTAATCTCGAAAAGATTCCCCCTTCTCATTCCCCCCTAATTAGTATGCATGACTCACTCTTCCTCCTAGTTCATAAGAAGGAGAAGTCTTCAGTAGAGAAAGTAGAGAAAGGAGGAGGAGGAAAGTGGGCAACCTATTAAGTCTCCTCCACACACATATTCTTTTTTCTTTCTTTCTCTCTCTCTCTCTCGCACTTTCTTCCTTAAAATTCTCTTGTCCTATGGCCCTCCCCTACTCCACGATGATTTCTGATGATAATGAAAAGAGAGAGAGATGTCAAGGGAGATTTTAACTGAGTTATTGATGCTTTGTAAATGATTGAGACTCACCACCTTCCCTGCATTCTGATCATCCCCTCACACTCCACCCACACACACACAGACACACACGCACACACAAAGACCAGCCGACTCTTTTTGTTGGAGCGTTAAAATGGAGGAAGATACCCTACAGAATCTTGATTACTTTTCCTCACGTACAACATGCTGTGATAAATACGTGGCTTTAAACATTACATTCTTCAGCTAATAGCTTCCCCTTTCTCTTTTCTCTCACACATTTATACAGAGTACGTTAGGTAGTATGCATAGTTACATCCTTGCATAAACTCCTCATTTTAGATAATTTTACATTATTTCTATCTCTACCCCAACCCCAGTTCGTCCTCACTATCATCTTCACTAGTATGCAATGCCAATGTCATGACGAGGATGTACATGCATACTGTCACTCAGTCCCCACCACCACTCAACAAAATCCGGAAGACGACAATCTCATTGTCATTCAAAGTACTCTGGGGGGTGACAAATAGTGAGGACCATCATCTCCTTACTAATTTTTTGACTTTTCAAATTTCTACCATCCTACATACACACTAGAAAAAATTTTTAGTCTTCACCACAAGAAAAAATGGGAAAAATTAAGCGCCTCATTCAAATTCCATATACCTAATATATTTTACATTCCTCTTAGGATCTTAAGAAGAGAAGAAATGAGGGCTAAGATAATAACAATGTGACGTTCCATCAAAATATTAGTTATCTCTCTTATAAAATCAAGAATCTCTATTTAAATAGGGAAATAGGTCTACTGTACTAGGCGAAGGATTACACAGAGAAAGTGTTCATATTGAAATTCGAGGAGAAAGTTGAAATTTTTGTGCAATAAAATAAAGAAACGTCAGTCATCATTATTATCAATTTAGCAAATAATTAATGGGTTGATAGGCGAGGATGAAGTGAGGACCCATCACAATCTCTCGAAGAGAGATAGAGACAAAGAGGGAAAAGAAGAGAGAAGGAAATTTTGTGAAAAAAAAGAAAAGAAGAAAACACAAGGCAGACAAACAAATGCATCAAATAGAGAAAGAGAGAGAAAGGGAGAGAGAGTAGAACAACTTGCAGAAACTTTGAATCCCTAATTTTTTCCTTAATGAAGATAGACAGATGAGACGGGGGAGGAGAAAGGAATTGTGTGCGAACTCTCCCTCCTCTGTCACGAATTCGAAGAGAAAGACAGAGAAAGGGAATGAGAGAAAGGAGAGAGAGAGGGAAGTCGTGCGCATAAATTAAATATGTACCAGATGCAGCAACACAAATCCTATAAAGGAAACTTTATCACTCAAACTCAACTTGCTTGGAGGAGTCTGCCTCACTCATTCTCTCTGTCTGTCTGTCGTTTTCTATTTTGTCCAAAATTCAATGTTCCCAGGGAAAAGCTAAATGAAGGAAATCAATAATATAGAAAAAGAAGTTGAAAATCTATTTCTATCTTTGGACTTTCTCACTCTCTTTCTCTCTTACCCTCTTTCATTCTTACTCCATTACCTATTTATAGTCTAACACCATTTTATTCTCCCTTGTGGGCCATAACCCACGTATGTACAAGAAAAGATGATGGAAAAATGGAGAAATTTAATTCTGTGAAATTTGTTCCAATTAACTAGACTCAAATTTTCATACAAAACATACATGAATTTATCTTTGGCAGGGAAAGGGTTTAGCATTTCAAATTGTTATTGTAAATTAAAGACGATTGCAATTAAATTTATTTTCGTTCATTATCCATAAAGCTATTATATCTTGAATGAAATTCTCCTTAAATGCACTTGAGAAAATGTGAAGTTGAAAGTTCTGGACAGTTTTTGAAACGGCGTCACACACAAGGAATGGTACGAAGTAATTTTTTGACGTATATAAATATGTACACATCCATATATTGACACGGAGGTATGAAATGTGTAAAGTGTGTGTGTGTGTACGCAGCACACACACACACTCCCTGGTTATAAAGACGAGAAGTGTGGAAGGGAAAAGGAGAGAGCCACTTACTCTTTTCGAAGTGCCTTCAATAATCTTTTGATCTCGTTGGTTGGGTCGCCTTATCACGCAATAGCCTGGAAAGTCCGGGGTAAGAAAATAGAAAACACAATAAAAAATATTATTCCCATTTTATACCATCCACACACACACACATCTTGGGGGACCGGGGTTTGTAGACCCACAAAATGAATCCATACTTTCTCTCTCTCTTTAATGATACGCAGGTCCACACACACAAACACAAATGCGTGTAACCCCTCTCAAAGAGGTTATATAATACTCCAAGAGAAGTGTATACAATGTATAATAAAAAGAGAAAGTGTTTGTGGAGAGAGAGGGGAGAGAAGATGGGAGGGGGAGGGGGTGCATTTTGGAAAATTTTCAAAGTCGTTTCATGTGACAAAGAGGGTCTTTACTCTCGAGTATGGTTATACCTATAATATAATTTTAAAATAATAATTATCCTCTACACACACACACTCACCCTCTTTCGTTTTGTGTTGTGATGTAAAAATTAATTGTATTTTACATATGCCTGACTACTCTTTTATGATCATACAAGGGGAATCATACAAGGGGAATCATAATTTAGCCACCCCTTCAACATCCACACACACACACACACAAATGTGTATCACCAGGAGAAGGCTAGCTAGCCTGGGTCCGTCATAGCCAATTTCGGATTTAAAAGACAAGTGGATGTAGAGACACGTGTCTTTGTTTTCATTTCCACTTTCATCAGCCGAGGGAAAGGAGGAAAGAACCTTGTAGAGTGCAGAGTGGCTGTGGATGTGGAACAGTTACAAAGTCACTGGAGCCGGTCTGAAACTTGTGGTAAATTTTAATAATGGCAGTAAATTAAAGTGTACACTCCTACCCACACACACACACACTCACGAAGAGAGAGAGACATAAGTATGGATGCACATTGCACATACACCGATTCAAAGGGGAGATTAGTAGTGAAAGAGAGTCTCTCTCTCATGTTTGTTTGTGAGAGAGAGACCCGGGTTTTACGACTGTACTGTTGTATGACTCACGTGGAGGGGCTGTTGTGGTGGTGGTCATGGGGCGACTCGTCGTCGTGCTCAATGTCGTCACATCCTCTGTAGTGGTAGTCGTGGTACCTCTGGAAGTATAGCCTCCTCCAATTCTTCCACCTCCTCCTCTTTCATCTCCACCTCCGCCACCTTGATTAAGGACAGTCGTGGTGGAGCCTCCATAACTATTGTCTCCTCCACCAACCCCCACCCCTGAACTAGTCACCCCTTGGACACTACGACCCTGGGTACGGAGTGTAGTAGTGTCCATTGCATGGTAAGGGTTGTTCACAATACTTGTACTCAGAATGTCTGACCCCGTCACTGTCTCCGACGAAATTGTCACAAACTCCGAGGATGCGTGATGACTTTGGGTTGAGGTGGACCGGGGGGTTGAGGCTGGCGTCGCGATGGCTGCTGCTCTTTGTCGAATGTACTCTTTTTGTGTTTCCACTGAAGTGTTGTTTCCGAGAAGAGAGAAAAAATAAACACAATTAAATTAGATTAATTAAGGGCAGATTTTAAACACACGTGAGTCAATCCCTTGTTCATGCGAAGGAACATATTCTTGAATACACGAATATGCTCGGAGAAAGTTTGTAATGAGTGTGACCAAGGTCATTTTTAATGTTAACTCGTAAAAAATGATTTTAAATGGTGGTTTCACAATGTCACAATCAATTTCAGTGGCTATACCGTAAAAGCTCAAGTTTGTAAATCCAAATTCTGATAAAATGCCGGGACCATTTTATTTTACCTCGGCGTAGAACAAGGGTTTTTATTGATCCGGCATTTACCAATAATGGTTATATTTTAGGACAATATTTTGAAACCCATTTTGAGTCCTAATTGAGCTCTTACGGTAAATCACCGTCAGTGTAATGTGATTTCATATGTACATGTCATGTGGTATTTCGAGAGAGAGAGAGAAAGTAAAGTACAATTAGCAATTAAGGGAGTGGATTTCATGTATATTTTCTAAATGTGACAAGTGGTGTGCAACTCAGTTCTTAAATTGACCTTTGAATTAATAATATCACAATTTAACTCTTTCCATCACACTAGTCCACATTACTATATATAGTGTAGAGTCTACACACGCACAGTCGTTATGATTACAGTTTCGCAAAAAATGAGAAAATTTTCCTTTACGGAAAGAGGTATAACATACTTTTCTTTATTGATAAGCGATGCGTAATAATTAAAGCACACGAGTAGAAAAAAAACGACCCGATCCATACACAAACGTACACACACCCAAGGGACATTTTTTAAAAGGCGCCAGAAAGGAAACTTTTGATTGTTTGTTCCTTCTGTAATTTCTTTTAACACACCGAGAGAGAGAAAGGATGGTGAAAAAAAATGTTTGTATGAATTGAAAGTAAGCACGAGGGACATAGAGTTGTAGGAACTCTACATCTAACCTACATATCTGAATATTGGAGAAAGCAAGTCAGTTTTCTAATGTTGCTCTAATGCCCGTGTTTCCTCTCTCTCACTTTCTCCTGCACAATCTCGTATGTGTGTGTATGAGAGTCCACGTACTTTATCCCCTCACTCTTCTCCTTCTGTTTGCTTTCAACAATATTCTCGAGAATCGTGAATAGAAACAATAAATTCTCTAGTCTGTCTGTCAACTTATAATCATAGCATATGTGAATGTGTGTGTGTGGAAGAGAGAGAGAGGTTCTATTTCTCTGGCCTGCATGTGTGTAATCATAGGAAGGGCTGAGCATTGACTCTTTGAATGAGAATTCCAGAGAATGACCAACTGGCATGTTATTCACATTAACAGTTCTCTCTCCTTCATTTTCCATACAAATGTGTAGATGTGTGTGTGGTGTGTAAAGAGAGGAAGAGAGAGTGTGTTTGTGTGTGTGTGTGTGGAGTCTCTCTACCATCACTCTGAAAATCCGCAAGGAAACATTCTCTAAAGTTTCCACGATAACTTTTTACATTTCAACTTTTAACATTTCCTTTAGACATTTTCAATCTAGCCTATTACCCCTAGCCTTGTGATTGTTTGTGTCTGTCCATAGGCACACACACACACATGTACTCGGGTCTAGAGAGAAAGTGAGTGAGTGAGTGTGGAAGGAAAAGGAGTATTGACTGTAGTAATTCCTAATTCACAAATAGCTTGATTTTATTTGTGGCCCATGCACCTTTTCTCATCGTCAGCATTATCTCTTTCATGAGAGACCGTCATCCCTCCCTCTCCCTCTTTCTTTCTCCATGTGTGTGTATGTGTTATTTCGGTTGTGTATTTATAGGGACTGAGAAGGTACATATTTTTGTTTGGTCTAAATCCTTCATCTAATTTAATGTAGCCGACAGGCTCCAGGGAAGGGAAGGGGTAATTTAGTTGAGAGAGTGGAATTACAATAAATTATATTGTGTGTTGGGTGAGTTGTAGGTTAGCTATAACATTTGTGATGTGTGTGTGTGGTGAGAGGGAAATAAGGACTTACCGACACAAGGGTTGATCCAGAGGATTCTTTGCCAACCCAGACAGTCGTAGAGTTGAGTAGTGTCAGTCCCATTACAAGCGCATGTACTTCTTAATTTTGTCCCTAATATTCCCAGAATACCCAGGCGACACTCGGAAGATGGCCCAGCACACTTCCGCGTCACACTGTCCACCGCACACGACTGCTCAAAATGTTCCAACCTTGCTCTGTACAAACACACACACAATATCCCATGTTTAATTATGGTGAAAGTACCAAAGATTATTGTTTGAATGAATTATTATCATTGCAGTTCAAATCAAAATGCCCAGATATTTTTTACACTTTAGGGTGAAAGTGACAGCATGTGACTTACTTGCAGTCTGGTTGACCACGACAGCCTTCGGCTAGGGTATGACACAATGGGGGATTTGCACCTTGGTCACCCCGTTGGGCACAGACGGGATGTAGCTGCTCCTGAGCTAGCAAACACTGATCGTGTGGATTGTCAGATTTCCTGTAAAAGAAATAAAACACATTAATGTAATGGTTTTTTAGCAAACCCACTTTCTCCCATACAATTTGCACTGTATGAAATCGAGATTCACTCTTCAAAACTTCGAATGAACCCTCATCCAAATTCCGTACATAAAGAGAGATAGAATTAACTAAGGTCTCTTGAGTAAGGTCAAAGAGTCGGGTGAATAAAAGGAAGACAAGATGGAGTGGAATGAAATAGCTTTTTAAAATACCTAGTTGACTGGTTTGGAAGGAGCGATGACACGGAGGGGGTTGGGTGTCAGTCTTGTCTTGACAAGACATTTATGAGCCCTTGGGAAATGAAAGGAAGGTTTTTGAGAGACAGGGTGCTCTGATGAATAGTTTTTGTCAACCCAGCAGAAAAAAAGAAGAGCCAAGTGGATTCAAATGAAGAAAAAGACAGAGTGAGATAGGGGGAAGGGGGAGGGAAAGGGAAGATTCAGTTGTTTGGTGAGGATATAAAGAAGTAAAATGTGTTAGACACTCAACTTTTAAGAGTGAGATGGAAGAATAAAATAAATAATAAGGAAGCCAGAAATTGTCTTTCTCCTCCCTTTTTACCAGAGGATGATGCAATGATATTATGATGATGATGACGGGGACGGACGACCGGGTTGTCAGAGAAGTAAAAAAGCTAGTATTAAAAGTACATATAGTCACAGACACACACACACACGAAAGCCGAGAGTCTGGACAGAGAGTCTTGTCTCCAAACACACACACACAGCCTCAGAGACAGATAGTGCTTTACTAAGAGAGAGAGAGAGGAGGGTGGTTACAGGGAAAATGGAGAGGAAAAGCACAAGTCATGTTGGCCAAAAAGTGTAAGCGTTTCTGTTCCCTGTCTTTTCCCCCTCGTTCTCTCTCTCCCTCTTTCACACACGCTTTCTTTGTATATTGTTCGGATACATGGAGAATTGCATATAACTGGAGACTCTCTCTCTCCTCTCTTCTCTTAGAGTTGATGGTTTTAGGTGAGAAAAGCAAGAGAAAGGAGGCATGCTAAGTTTCCTTCTTCCTTCTCTCTCTCTCCACCCTGAATTCGTTTTGTGGAAGGCTCAACTTAATCTTCCAGAGGAAAAGGCATTCGAAAGTGACGAAGTTGGCTCAAGTCGTAAATTTACGACTGCATGAAGCAAGAGTTTTGTACTGCTGTGAAATACATTTAACATCCTCTTTTTTCTCCTCTCTCCCCCTCTCTCTTCCTCTTCCCCTGTACTTCCTTAGGAGTGCCAACTTCCTTCCTCTTAACCGTACCAAAATACACACACACACTCGCACTGCATAGCCAACAATCCATGGCATAGAGTAGACCCCCAAAAAACTCAAGACTCACACACCTTTCCCTCCTCTTTTAAACAGGCTATTTGATGTTGGGAAGGGCGGTGGAGTTGATAAGTTTTTCTTATTTTTTTGTACAAAAAAATGTACGGGGTGAGCAAAAAAAACTGGTTTATTTACAACAAAGGAAACTCTTTAACTCTTCATACGATATTCACAACTTTCTTCCCCCTCCTGGGAATATCTATTTGGTAGAAGAAACCTAATTTGATTTTTCATATCGCTCAATTTTAATAAACTTTAAATACATGAGGATATATTGATGGGGAATTTGAAAATGTTCACAAATTCTATTTCCAAACCCCCCTGCAACACACACACACATAACTTCTTTCTCTCCTCACTCTTCATGTTGCCACTTTTTGACTTTGGAGAGAGAAATGAGGGTATAAAAGCTGGGAAGTTGAAGAGCAGCTTGTGTATACAACTGCAATGATATGAAAGGTCTACATTGTATGCAGTCTGAGAGAGAGAGAGAGAGAAAGTGTGTGTGTGGTGGTTTAGGTGGAGTGAAAACTCTTTTTTTTCTCACGTGAAAAATTTCCTTTGTATTTTTCAGACGTGATGTCTCCTACACTGTATAGAGAAAGAGAGGGTAAGGTGAGGTACTCTATCCCCAGTATAGAATACATAGTGAGGGTGATGGTAGGTAGTGTGTGTGTGTGTGGTGGGCAGTTGAGAGTGAGGAATCTTGTTTTTCTACGACTTGGTCCAATTTTTCACTTTCACCTCTTGAGAGCATTAACAAGTCCTCCTTTCCCTCCACTTCCTTACATAGGTCCTCCTGTACACTCACATCGTGTGTGTGTGTGTGTTTGGACTATTGAAAAGAGTTTGCTGCTGTTGCTCCACAAGGTTACTTGGGAGTGCCAACATTGTGTGGTTCTTTCCTTCAAATAAAAATTGGTTACCTTCTCTCTCCCTCTTCCCAACTTGCACCGTGTATAAGTCGTGCAAGGTGTAAGGAGGAGGGAAAAACCAATGAATACACACACAATTCTCTAAGACTTGGACTCTTGAAATAGTAATAACCACAGAGTATGTACTACGTGTAGGAAGAGAGGTTTGAAAAAAGTATTTTACACACACACATACAAAACATACAGTTTTCTATAGCTAGCTCAAAGACCCCAATTCTTTTCTTCAATTCAAACTTGTCCACCCTCCACCTGATCGCTACATTTCCCTTTCTTTCTCCTCTTTGTATGTAATGTACTAGTAGTAGTAGCATTGTGGCCTCCTATCCTTGTTTTTTCTCTGTACACCAAAACATCTATACTTGTACATCCGTCACGCTTCTCCCCCACTATAAAAAAATGTGCTGGAGACTGGAAAAGCGAGTCTTATAGCTATAGAGAATAACAGTAGTAAAGGTGATTCGCCACGCTAAATAGCATCTCGTGTCTTTCTCCTCTTTTCTTTTTTTGTTTCGAGTTTTCCGTAGATGTGATGTAGAACGAGAGAGAGAGAGATAGTGTGTGTGTGTGGGGGAGAGAAAGAGGGGGGATTTTCTAAATGTCGATGAGAAGAGAAGAAGAACAACTCTCTCCTGCATTGGTATTGGTGTCTGGAGAGCTATTAGAAACGTCCCCCTTGTCAATGTCCACATGTATTCTTTGTCTTCTTTTAAATCTGGCAAACATACACTACATTCTTCTCTCCCTCCCAAACCCACCATATATGATTCCCGCCAACTACGAGAGAAAGCTAGAGAGAGAGAGGAGAGAAAGCGCATTCCCATCTGAAATTCATCAGCACTCCTCTTCCTTCGCTTTGACATCTCAAGTACCCTCACTCAATAAGCCAAGACTCTCTTCCTTTTTCTCCCTCTCTCCACACACACTACATACAGGCACAATTCTACGCTTTGATTTCCCCAATAAATACCAAGCGGACATATTTTATGTGTGTGTGGAAAACATTGTTTGGATGGAAAGAGAAGTATTAACTGGGCTTTATAATTATAACTGATGAAATATCATAAACAATTTGGATGCTCCAACAAACCCACTAGTGCTTCTGTCGGGACGGGACGGGATTTGCCTCATCCCGTCCCGATCCCGACAACCCTTGTCCCGATCCCGACATTTCGGGACGAAGGCTCATCTCGTCCCGTCCCTTCCCGACGTCCCGACGGGACGGGACGGGATATCCCGACGTCCCGAC
>WJFB01000250.1:0-79431 GCA_009870185.1 Pygmarrhopalites habei | reverse complement strand
AATCACTATCAATGAACATTTTCCATTGTCTGGGTCGATCATGCAGCTGGTGTATCACTGGCAAAATGCCACTTCTCAATGTGTCCCCAGAATCCTAAAAAATCCCTTGAACCTATTGTTCTGGGACACACTGTACATTTTGTCCTGTACAGTCAAAATGATGGAGACACAGACTAAGGGTAGAAATAGACAGGACACGCAAGTAGAAATTATGTATATCGTCGTCACGAGTCATGAGATACCCTTCTCCGACGTACAGTCCATCGATATTAGACGATGGAAAGCAATTTCGTGAATAGAGAAAACAGAGAGAGGGAGAGGGAAATAGTTCATTGTGAGGGTCTGTCCATGTCTTGTTTATCTTTTTCTGAGAATTTCTCTCCTGTTTGTACCTACATCCTACTCGCAAAAATCCGTCCGCCACAGTTACACACCGAAAGAGGGACACAACAACAACAACAACGACGTAATCAATGACTGCGTTTAATCACAAACAACGTTTTTGGAGACCCTCTTGGAAAATTCCTTATTATAATAATGCAAGAGGAGGGGAAGGGAGAGGGAGACAGGAAGGAACACACAATCATAATACAAAGTCCTCGTCAATGACTGGAGGAGGAGGAGGAAACGGGGGGACAATCAATGAGATGGATAATTGAGGAAAGTCAAGCGTAATGGTGAAAATAGAGTAACATAGAGCCACCATGTAATGCAATAAGAATACCATAAAACGAGGTGAGATGGCTCACAGGGTGTAAGTTGGCTCTATCACTGTTTTCGATGTTGCCTGACAAAATTATGGTATGCAACAATGGAACTTATTGCTGTTTGTATTGAGGTGAGCAACATCGAAAACAGTGATAGAGCCAACTTACACCCTGTGAGCCATCTCACCCCGTTTTACGGTACCGAGAAAAAAAGGACTTTGTAGAAGAGGAAAATTTCAAAAAAAGGAGAGAGAAAAAACATTTCTCTTTGGACTCGAGTCTCAAAAAAAAGGGAGGGAGGGGGAGAAGATGAAAGGGAAAAAGGGTAGTTTGGCTAGAATCGTATTCTTCGAGACTCTCGAATCGAGAGTAGTCAAATTCTAATAAAAAGGAAGGGAAAATCTACGATACAACTAATGTGTAGTAGAGTGTACACATTAATGTATTTCATATCTTGTTATACGATCACAAAGTAAGACTGACTGTGTGTGTGTACGTGTGTGTGAGTAATCGTGAGGAGATAAAGACGAAGAGAGAGAGAGAGAGAGAGAGAGACTGGTTATAAAATTTTGAATTGAGCTCACTTGCACTTTACTTGCATAATTTAAGTATTACAAAAGGAAACGGAGTAAGGGAATTCGAATACTATGAAAAGACGGAGAGTAGTTTTCCCTGAACATTACACACAGACTCACCCAGCATTTACGTCACACTCACAGTCTCTCTCTCTCCCTCTCCTCTGTCACATGATCCTAGTCGACTTTTCAATAATATATGTTGTATGTACTTTTGAGAGTGTGTGTGTGTGTGTGGAAAAGAGTATGTATGGAGAGTTTTCAATCCTCTCTTGTCAAATGGGGAGGGATATTATTGAAAAGGAAAATACATCATAAAGATTAGGACTGTGACAAGTGAAGAGAGGTTGAGAGAGAGAAGGAAAAAAGCAGGGGAGTGTAGAGAGAGTTTGCAAAATTAAATTTGCAAAAAAAAATTACATTGTACACCCGCCACGCGCCTTTTTCTCCCCTACCCACCCTTTTTTTCTTGAACCCAGTCACTCTGATGTTGGGGGGACAGGAACAAACTTCTTTTTCTCGTTGTAGTTGGGTAGAGATGGAAAAAAATTTAATTTTAAAAGAATTAAGATCGATCTCTCCCTCTCTCACTCCCAACGTTCTCTCGATCATTATCAAAGGAGTAATAAACTGTGAGACTTGGTCGTGAAAAAAGAGGAGGAGGGAGACTGAGAGGGTAGAGTATAGTAAAAAATTATATATTTATACTGGAAGAAAACCAAGGTAAGATGAAGGTTCAAGATTACAACACATCCACACCATCCACCACACACATACACACACCATACAAGAATAACTGAAGGATTCAGATCATCATGATTAAGAATCAAGGTTAGCAGTTAGAGTTAAATGGTAATTGAATTTTTTTTTGATGGAGAAAAAATAGACAAAAATCTGGATGTGGATTTTGAGGACTAACAGAGAACAGACTTTGAAACGTGTGTAGTTTTTGTATAATTTTGTCCTTTGCACAATAACATAGAGCACAAAGTTGAAGACGTTTTGGAGGACTCACCTAATTAGTGGAGTGAGGGATCCTTCTTGAGAATTTAAATTTCAAACTGCATACACTGACGCTCTCCTCCCAATTTATACGAGAGAGAGAGACGCAAAGAAGAACGAGAGAAGATTAATGAGAACAGGGCACAATAAATACAATACAAGACAAAAGTCTTTTCGTCGACACACACGAAATTCCTGATGATGATGATTTTGTTATGATGAGCTCAAATGACTTTCTCCTTCTTCTTTTTTTCCTTTTTTTGGAACAAATCACCAAACCAAGGGATTCTCCAAAAAAAAATCCTTGGTTGAATTGATCACACACAATGAAAGAAATGAGAGAAAGTCTTCGTAAACGAAATCCGATGGCTGACTCAACAGATTTCTCTCTCCTCCTTTCTTTCCTGATATATTTTTCTTCCGTTGATTCTCTCACTCTCGAGAATGAAGAGTTGAACTTGCTTTTTGTGTGATTGTGAAAGTATTTCTTCCCCACTATTGTATTACTCTCGTGTATGTATATGTGTGCACAAATAGAAGATTTAGACGAGAGAGAGAGAGGAGAGAGAAAAAAAGAAGGATGGGAGGAGGAGGAGGAGGAGGTAGACAGATAAATTGGAGTGATGACGGTTTTCCTCACAAAGATTTCAAAACAGAGTAGACACGGTCAACCCGATGAGAAGACGAGGGCACCAGGGGAAAGACAAGGTTTGTAGGAGGAGGAGGGTGAGATGACAACAAGGACACACACGAGGAAGAGAAGAGGAGGAGGAGGAGAACAAGAAAAAAACAAGACGAAGAAAACGACGACGATGAAGAGAGAAGAGAAGAAGAAGGAGGAGCACAAAGAGAGAGAGAAAATTGTAACTGTGGAGAGTCTACTCTCGGTGTGTGTGGGTTCAGGACTAGCTGAATCTCCAAATGGAACTGGGACACGGAAGAAAACACACAAGAACCAAGTACACTCTGTGTGTGTGGAGAGAGAGAAAGAGAGAGACGATGTGAGAGAGAGAGAGTGAAGGAGGAGGAGGACGACGACGAATGAAGGAAGAAGAGCACAAGAGCAGGAGCACCAAAGAGCGGGGTAAGCAACTGGCTTTGACTCCCTTTCTCTTTATGTGTGTGTATGTGTGTGTGTGTAGCTACTCTCTCTCACTCTCTCTCTTCCAAAGAAGAAAAAAGATTTTTCACACTTGCACTCAAATTCCGTTCCTCTCCGTCGTCTCGTTCTTATTATGTATGTCCATGTTTCCCTCCTCCGAAATTCAGACTGACTCCTCAGTTTTTGTCTCTATTCTCAGTCCTGTCATATACTTTACTTTGGGTGGATAGGTATATTCAAACTACCCACACCTTGGGTCTTTAGTTGTAGCTTCCCTCCTCAGAATCAAGATGCACAGACCTCCTTTCTCCATATAATATCTATATATGATAGGATCCTCCTCTTGATTTTCCCTCTATTTTCTCTCTCAATATTCCGGCTGTATGTGTGTCTGCACTTCTCCACACTTTTGCCTTTCATTCACATTCCTCCGAAATATTCTATACTATTTATAACTTTAATCGGTGTATATCGGATCGGATGGTAGGAGAAAGCACCACTTTGTTTGTGTGTGTCTATATCAGTGAATATATATAGGATTTCTCCTCGTCCCTCTCTCCCTTTTCTGGGAGAGAAAGAAACCGTCGAAAAGAGTCGACAGAGATAGAAGGAGAGAAAGTTCCAGGAATAGAGAAAGAACGACCGTCTTTCTTCTTTCACGAGCACTGGCGCTCCCAATCCAATACCAAGACCGAGGGCTCAAACCATAGAGAAAGCGGGAGAGGGGAAGAGAGAAAGTCGTAAATGAATATATGGCAATATCTTAGCTCCCTCTTTTTTTAGTTACCCCTCTTTTCCTCCTGCTGTGCTGCGTGTGTGTCAGTCTGTACTGTGTCGCTGTTGACTGTAGAAGACTCTAGTTGTGAGTCCTCTGTCTCTATCTCCCGTGTGTGTGTGTGTATGTTTATGCATGTCCTCTAGTTGGAACTTTCACCAAAGCCCCACAACAGCGCTTCTCATCGTCATCCTTCGTTGTACAGTGAAACTGTCTATGGCAAGGACTTCCTATACTATTGAAAAAAATTGTGGAGCCTCCACTTTCTCTCCCTTCCTTGTTGTACATAATGAATGTCGTATGCACGACGGAGGGCGACGACGACGGCCAGGAGGAGGAGGACATGGGGTAAAGAGATGAGCGGATCGTGGGCTGTCCATATATCATCACCCCCTTAGTAGAGAGAAAGTTTTGCATGTGCAAAAATATGTAGGTATATAGGTAGAATGGGAAAGAGAGAGTGTAAACTGAGCTGAGTGTACTGCCACGTATGCATCTATATCCATAGAGAGAGAACCATACACACACACAAGGAAGGGAGAAATGAGTGTGAGCCAAAAAGGGAAGAATGCAACACGCCCGACACGAATTCGGGTCGGGCACTCTCCCTCTCTCTCTCTCTCTCTCATATGTTCCATGGTGTGACTATGGGTAGTTCCCGTGAGTCAGTCAAAGGCAAAAGTAGGGCCCAAGCAGTTGGGTCGTCTCTCTCTCTCTTCTTTCTCACTTTCTCCAGGATGAGCATAGGCAGTCGAGAATTTGGAGAAGAGCATTCATTCTCGCAGTGTGTGTGTTTGTGTGATGTAATATGGTCTTTTGAGTGAGAGAGGGTGTGTGTGTGTGTTGGGTATATATAAATAGGACAGTATTTTCTATCTATACTCATCTATTTTCCCCTCAATCCTCCCTGTTCCGGTTCCTGGACTTTGGAACTCTCTCATAAATAAATATATGCACTCTTCCATTCCTCCATTCCCTGTCACGTGTGTGTGTCTCTTTCTACAAGGAAGCTTAGTTTAACGTACCTATGCCTGGTATTTACCTTACATTATACAGTATAAGGGGACACTGAGGGGGTCCCATCAACTCAAAACTTAATGGACGGTACAAAAAGATATATTATGTGTTCTACATATGAAGGTGGAGATGGTAACCCCCGTGGAAAAGAGATTTTGAATGGTCCAACCATATTTCATCGCTCATCATCATCATCTATGCACATAGGCACACACACACTCTCTCTTCCTCTCGGAATATCAAAGTTCTTTTTGGGTTCCTTTTTATTACATGTAGGACTGGGACGAAGGAAGAGAAAAGTTAAGAGTTAATTTACACTGTGGAAAGTAACGAGTTGAGTAAAGCTAGGCCTGAGCCACACACACACACACACAGACCCAGATAGATAGAACTACGTTTAGATAACCAGAGGAGTGAAAGTAAAGAATGGAGCATATGTCGGAGATGGGTTTGTGTATACCTATAATAATATACTTTTAGTAGGCAGTAGACATACACAGAGGGAGAGAGAGAGAAAGGGAATATTGAATATATGCGTAGCATGACTAAACTCACACATCTATTTTGGCTAACACTCGAAAGAGTCGTGTTTGGTGGGACGTAGAGAAAGAGAGACTGTCTATAGAATGGAGGGTGCATCGATAATGGTACACTGCCCTTAAACGTAATAGCCAGGGCTATAATGCTACTGGAATGGCTCGAAATTGTGGGTCTCACAAGAATAGGAACGAAAGAGAAAGAGGGGAGTTTCAAGTTTGCTAATAGATATACTAAAATATGTACGTCGTTCAAATATTTCTAGCATTTAGAGAGAGAGAGAGGAGCATTTTGGACCGACTCGGTTCTTCATCGGGCTCGTTTCGTTCTTGTGGTTTCCCGAGGAGAGGAGAGAGAGTTGAATACATCCTCCTCGTAATTCCATGGCCCATCGTATTCCATCCTATGATAGAATTGAAGTGGGGTAGTGTAGTGGAGGGTCATAGCCGAAGAGAAAAGATATGTATGTAAACTCCTAGCCTGGCTGGTTTAAGATGGCGGGATGGGAAACCCTCTGGTTTTTTCCTCTTTCACTCCCTTTCACTCTATCGCTGTCTGGTTGTGTGTGTGTGTGTCTGTGTACTTCACTCTGGATCGGATGCCTCGAGGCTATGCGGCACTTGCTTCAAAAAAATCAATAGAACGACAAGAAAGACGAATGATCCCGAGACCGAATTTCGGAGACTAGCTACATACCTCCTTTTTCCTAAATCCAACCTTCTCTTCCCCTCCCTCTCCCCCCAATGTACTTTCTATTCTACTCCTGCCCTGTACTCTTATCCATGCTTTGAAGAGAGTGAGTGTAAGAGTTGCAACTTGAACTTCTATCATCCGCGACAACTCTCACATGACTAAGACTTTCTCTATTCCACTGTTTATATGTGTGTAACCTTCACATCCCAATACCCATTTTAACGGTCTAGATCCTACACTCTCATACATATACCCGTTCTATTATACACATTTATAAATATAGCGTGGAGAAGCGGGGACTGGCTAAAATATCTTTCTTAGCAATAATATTAAGTGAATCCTGCTCTACACACACACACACCGAAGACTCCTTTACTCACTGTTCAAAGTGTCCCTGGCCTGTGTGCTGTGTGTGTGTGGGCCAGTGCTTTGAACAGAATTACAAACTACTGGTTACTTTCACTAACTATACTACTATCCCTTCCCTACTGTATAGCCTCATCCGGACTCGGAGAAAACATTTTTCCAAGGTATTCATACCGAGAACTGACTCTATACTGTCTCAAACGTATCCATGTAATACGCAATCAAGAAATTACGCTCTCCCTCTCTTGCTCTATTTATTCTTTACTCTCTCTCTCTCTCTGGTTCTTGTTCCGGTCCTCACTCTACTCGATTGGTACACAGAAACTCTTGCTCCCTGGCTTTTCATACACATGTCATTTTGGTTCCATGAACAACACCACAGAATTAGTCTCCCTCCTCCTCCTCCCCCCTTTCGGAACAAGCACCTTATACATATAGATGTAATGAGAGAGAGAAATGACATTACATTACTAGTCAAGGTGCACAACATTTTGAGGACTGTTTGAGAGAGTTTCTCAATATTATTTTGTGTTATCCTCAGTCCATCTTTTTTCTTCTTCTTACAGACATAAAAAATTTACTACAGCTGTATTCAGAGATAGAGGAGTAGGAGGAGGAGGACAGAATGTGACATGTAGAGATGACTTTTGCTGTTGCTCAAGTTTGACTTTGATACCTGATTTTATTGTGAAATTTGTTGGTATCATGTGCGCCTCGTGTAGTTAGATGAAGGGGATAAGCAGAGCGGAGGAGAAGCCGATAGCCTTGAATGCATCTATTGGGAAATCTTGTCTTGATTCCTTAAAATACATTTTATGATGATATCTTTCATGTCCTCAAAGGTGAGGAATGACAAGTCAGCAGCCACCACACACACATACACACAGCCAGTGTCACACACGGAGACCTCATGAAAATTTAAAACAAAAAAAAATGTTCACAAGTGCATTTATATTTAATAATGGAAATTAGTTCAATTTACCAAGTTTTCTTTACAAGAGTAGTAGTTGTAGTAAAGATGGGAAAAGGGGGAAAAAGTTAAATTCATCTATTGTATATAAAATAGATTATACAATGTATATAAAACACAGGTAATAAAAAAAATTTGAATTTTTGGAGAGGACTGACAGACAACTGAACTTCTCTCTCTCTCTCCCCTCAATACATATTGTACTTTATATAGACTTGTAAAATTCCTGATGTTCCTTTATCACAGTTTTCAAAGAGTCACTTAGCAGCGTCAGATTTGCGGCATCTCCTTCGAGTTTATTCTCCTCGGTGTTGACGAGGCCACTCATGTCAAACTCAAGAGACGACGACAAGGGAGTAGCCTTTCGGCAAGTCTCATCTTCGTAACCAAATGGGTAGTACAGGGGAAGGTAAAGGTCTCGACTCAAATTGGTAACAATGACTTCCCGTTTTGCTCGTGAGTTTGCAGACGAATTTTCATCAAGAATACCCATTTGTTTATCAAGGCAGGATGATATGAGAGAGAGGACCCGAATATTCTCCTTGATCTGACTCTTTTTGTCTGAGATATCAACTTTGAGATGAGTCTTTGAAGACGACAGTGTTGATGACACGGATGTACCCTTGGTTGCTGTCGTGGTACATGAAATTAGATTGAGTACCGTTGGAACTATAATTTTACTTGAGCCTGCCACCAAATTGGGACAGTAGGAAACAAGGAGTAAGATGAAGGATAAGCAATGTTGTCGAATCGCTGAATGTAAATTTGTCATTGTACACTTAATATGTGACAGCAATAGATTCCAGAATGGTTGAAGCTGGTCTTCAGAAACCTTTATTAACATAAAGAAAAAGAGAGAGACAGTAAATAAATACTCTTTCAAAATGAGTGAAATTCTTAGAAATGAGTATATTGCAAATTTATACACAAGGCGACCATCAACAACAACCAAAGTTGACATATTACACACACACGCATCACAGACACATGGAATTACAACAACTTTTATACTGAGAATCCAGATTCGCATACATAGATAAATTTAATAATTGATAGCCATACCCTTGACAGCAAGGCCTCAGCAACACGTAAATTTTCTGTCCTAACAGATCGTTCCAAGTCCGACGTGAGTATCCCAATTTTATCCACAACTCGACCCAAATGTTGTTCTGCTAAATCTTCTTGAGTCATGATGAGTTCGTACAATCCTTCCAGAGCACCCATTTTGATATTTGTATTGTGATGATTGAGAGAACTAAGGACATCCTGAAAACACAGCCACATTTAAAATGTAATAATTATTATTGACCACGTACACAATTTTTTGTGGTCTTGGCTTAAAAGTAAAATTCCAGTATTTTACCTGAATACTCTGCTGTCTTTTCGTCGTCACCTCACCCTGTACTCCAGTTTTTAGCTGTTCTCTTATCAAAATTTTCTTACTTTGTAATTTGGGTTCAATCACATTCTGAGCTTTATTTAATCTACTAGTTAGTCCACCTTTCAATTGAGCCTTTGCCTTTTCCTTCTTCCGCATCTTCTTATGCTTACCACTCTTGGCCATGTTTGCAGTGACTGACAAATGACAATTTCAGGAAAATCCTTCAGAAAAAATATGCAGCGAAATTTTTTTTCGAAGAGCACGAGGTTTTTGACTATGGGCGCGTTGTTCCAAGGAGGTCGCAGGACAAGCAAATCTACTACTTGAAGAAAAAAATTCCTTTGTTGCCTTCAACAATCCAACTCATTTTATTACTGTTTACGAAATAACTCCAGCATCCTCTATTTACATTTTGACTTGTATTGGGTCAATCATTCAAGATTCATCAGAGGGGCATGTTTTCTCATTCCTCCCAAAATGATCCTTAAATGTTTGTTCATTAAAAGAGGATTTTAACTAGATTCTAATCCTCTTCCATTTACTCCACATTTATTTACCTTATCTTCCGGATAAACACATTCGATGAAGCAATGCATACATACTACATACTCACCAAACTCTCTTTTCTATTTTATTGATAAGCATAGAGGAGAAATTAAAAATACTACGTAATAAATTATACATGTTCACCCCCTCAAACTAAATGTTTATCATTGGCGTAAGGTCATTTAGCATACAACATTTGTATATCAGAGAGAGAACGAGAGAGAGACAGAGAGAGAGCGGTTAATGTCAACCATGAAGATGAACCCAATGAACCCTTCTCCGTCATTTTTGGTATGATGACACTTTGGAAAGTAATTGTCATAAAAATCACACTCCAACTCGACACACACACACACGCAGTTCCACATGTAAGACAATATAATATTGTACGAGAGTTAATAAGTCTATTTTTTGGAGTCATAATCAGGACATGTAATTTTTACATGTGTATAATAATCACAATTCTAAAATGTCTGAGTGTCTGAATGCCCGTCTAGCCAACTCGATTCAAGGTTTCATTGTTGTTGGGGAGTAAATTGATACTCAGTGAAGAAGATTTATGAGCATTTCGTAATGAAAACATAACAGTTAAATCCTTCTCTCTTTTCCGCCTCCTCCTCATCTTCTCTTCCCTGTAACAAGGAAAGTACTGAGAAGAAACAAAATTTGCATATATATTTTAGATTGCGTATGCCCCTCTCTTTCTCTCTTTACAATTCAAATGGATTCAATACACACACACACTGTCAATAATTTTTATTCCTTCATTCATTTCTCTCTGTCTTTTGTGTGTATGATAAAACTGTTCAAAAGTACATACCACGTACTATTTCTTAAATAATATATCACTGCTACTCTCTGTAATTTTATAATCAGTTGCACTACTTTGCCACTAAAATTTAGTGACTACAGTATCAGCCATTAAGACAGTCAGACACACTACCAATATTGTTTGTCAAATATCAAAAGGTTTTGACCTCAAATTGTTTTAACAAAATGTTGTTGTACTCTCTCTCTCTCGCTCTCTCTACAAAAATAGTCATGAATCACAAAATTAAACTCCGTTCATGCTTTATATAGAGAAGAAAACACAATCACAATAAAATCTTTTGTGTGTGCGCGTGTGTGTGGATATATCAAGTACTATGCATAATCATAAAATTAATTATCTTGAAAACTGACTGGCAAAAACGCACACGCTCTTCAACAAATTTGACCAGCGCAAGACAAGATCCATTAAAATATTTGAGAGAGGAGGATGAGGAGGATAATATAAATATTGTAATTTACTTGGATGATTTCGACAGAGAATTATTTATTTATTGCAGCACTCAAATTTTTCTAGAGTAGGAAGCAGACACAACAATTTGATAACCACGTTTTTCTCCTTTCCTTATCTCATGAATTACATGCATAATAAATACAAATTCGATCATTCTTTTCTCATCCTCGTCTTTCTTTTTTAGTATATATACAATATATTGTTTTGACAGCTGAGGATAAGTCACACAAATTGTTAATACGAAATCAAGAATGATTTGAGTAGGAACGAGAGAGAGAAAAAAAATCCTTTTATCTTTGTCTGTCTGGTTTCGGAAAAGAGTTAAAATGTTGGTAAAATGTTGTGTGTTGTACATTCCTCTTCATCTTCTTTACTATTTTTCCATATTGGAATATCTTTTTATGTTCCTGGTTTGTGACAAGACACGCGCTGACTCCTATACTCTAATATTATCAGTTAATGTTTCCCTAATTAAACTTGAATAGTGTAAACTTTCAGGGAAAAAAGGATTACGAAATGTCGAAATACTTGAGGATGGCTAACAAGTTTGTACATCAAAACTAAATATTTAACTGATGTTGAGAAGGGAACAACTTTTTTATTGTTATGGAAGAGATTTGGATTCAAGTCCAAGGAACAGGAAGGAATGTTAAACACACACACACACACACTGGATTCAATCCGGTTGAACTGAATTTTTAAATAATTTATTTGAGCCCGAATGAAAAATTCATGGGTTGATTTCAGAGAAACACAAAAAAAATCCGACATCAAATACAGTGTACCAAAGTTTGACTTCTCTCTTCAGTTCTTTAGTATTAGTATTAAACTTCTTTAATAGTTTCTCTCCGTTCGAAAGCGTCAAATTTCTGTCACCCTATCTTGTGTTTCTGTGAAATTTCTTAGCCATTTATTTAATAATAGAAAAAATTTAGAAATTTTGGATCCAGTTTGACGCTCGTCACTTTTTTTGTATAAGTACTACATGGAAATTTTGATTGTCATCTCCAGGATTAAATGAAGAAGAACAAAAAAAAGTGACGAGTGATGGTCACTTTTTTCATCCAAAATTCCTTCTACTTTTTCGAGAATATTTATACATTTCATCAGTTCATCATTTTTCCCCTCTGGTCTTCCCTCTCCCTCACGACAACGTGTGTGGTGTGTGTGGAAGACACCTCTTCATAAAAAAGATAATCTAATGTATATATTTTAATTCAGATGGGATTCATGGGGGAAAACTCATGAAAAATGTCATGAATGAACAATTGAGTGAGAGAGAGAGAGAATGGCGGAAATACTATTATTATCTAAAATAGTAGACACATTCTATTCTACTGTATTGGCCATGCCTACAAAGGAAAGAATGTAGCATTTTAAATCCAGATACTGTAATTTTGAATTCTCTCTCTCTCTCTCTTTCCACACACATTGCAATCTATTATCTACTTCTGAAATCATTCGCCTTTACCATTTCCGCCTTTTTTTCACTCCCAAAGTATAATAAGAAAGTCTATCCTTCTCTTACACTGTTATATATTGTAGTTATAGTTAAAAAAGATTGCTACCAAGTTAGCATCATGTCCTCTGAATATTTCCAACATCTCTTCTCCTTCTTGACACAAGACACTCTGACACTTTGAAAAGTTCTAGAGGAGTCAAGTCCGGATTAATTCAACAGATGAAGTGTTTTGATGGGACAAGAAAGAGAGAGAGAGAGAGAGAAATGAGAGGCGGAGGGTGAGAGAGAACATTCATAAAAAATTGATTTTTAACTATACATACATTAAACTACACCTGGGGAGAAAGGGAGAGAGATTTGCCACGTGCCAAAATATTAAAGACCGTCAGAAAGTAACATTAATTTTGGACTCTGGGCAAAATTAAAAGTCACGGTGCTAAAATGGGTTGCAAATTTGTGGGAGAGAAAATGTAAAATATTATTATATTTTGAGGATAGAATTCCTTCAAAGAAACTTCCTCACATAGGTGTAACCCTCCCCTCATTTTCAAATTTTGTACCTCCGCGAAAGCGAAAAAATTTGAAAATGAGGGGAGGGGAGGGGTCCAGGAGAATTTTCAAAAAGAGGGAAGGGGAGGGATAGCTACCCCTCGCCCTCTTTTGCCAAAAAGAGGGTGAGGAACAGGACCTTTACAATGTTAATTTGAATTTTCCGCCTCAAAATGAGGTGAGGGGAGGGCAAGAAGAGGCTTATAGCAAAGAGGGGAGGGGGAAGCAATGTTAACAGAAAAGAGGGTGAGGGGAGGGGAAATAAAAAGTTACACCTATGCTTCCTCAGGAAAGAAAAGCTTGAATTTTTTAAATATGTAATCCAAAACTTTTCTGTCTGTCTTTTTGTTGTAACTTTTGTAAATCGAGACTATGATAATTTCTTTGTAAAAACTTTTCTCTTTTTTTCATGTTCCTCCCCTCGTAATCTTTGCCTGTCATTCAAATAGTAGTACTGGACTACAAAATATAGACAGAAGTAATAATTTTGTATGTAATCTTGTTGTCATCATCATGTGAACGGTGGTGGTTTTCAGCCTCAGATTGACAATTACGATATTTTTTTTTTCTTCCTTCAAGTCGATTCTGTGAAATCTACGTAAGTATTTATGACTACTGTTTTGTTTTTGACAATAAAAGGAATGTGTTATCCATCCTTTGTGTCCTCTCTCTCTTTTTATTTAACATTTAATAATAATTGAATTTCTTACTCAGAAAGAGAGAAATTTTGTCTCCTGGTACAAATTAATTTCCACCATTTTTGATTGTAATCAAATGGAACTAATAAAAGATTCATCGGGTTGAAGCATCTTCCTATCGTAAAGTTCAGAGTCCGAAAAGATATCCTGGAAGGTCAGACTCAGAATTCCGTAATCCTCCATAATAAATTTTTTGATGAAATCATGAAAAAGGATCTACCTTCATGTCGACCAAACATGTGGACAAGTAGAAGGGAATAAAATTGTGTAAACTCACCAAACCACCGGGATATTAAGTCACAATTATTCAAAAGGGATGAAAAAGTGAAGCGTGAATTCCAAACAATTTTTTTCGAATGTCTTTTCTTGGTCAGAAAAATTTTCTACACAGAGAAGGAGAGGGAGAGAGAAAAAAATGTGAAAAAAATGTGATCACGGACAAGAGTTGACAGTGTAAAAGAGAGGAAAGGAGAAGAAGAAGAAGAATCTATACATGTTAAGACATGTAGAATGTATAAATAAAACAATCCTATTGAATTTTCCACACACTTCACACTCACACACACACTCTCTCTCTCTGTCATTGTTGAATAATGAAAGGGTGGTATAAATAGTGGAGTGGGGGAGAATGAGAGCATCATTTTGTTTCTGGATTTTGTGACAGAGAGAAGGAGAAGATCTCTCAAAAAAACTTCACCTTCCACACTTCTAAAGGGACTTTGGAAAAGAGTCGACAGAAATAACAATTTTAAACGAATGTACATTTAACCTCCTCCCTTCTCCTCAGTCCAAATTTCACACCCAAAGTTCTGCACACACACACAGCACACACGGCTTCCCAGTTTCATCTTAGTTGACTTGAAACTTTGTTCTTTTTTTAAAGTCATCCCACATTTGACCACATCCCTGTCCTCCTCCCGTGTGTGTACCTTCAAACCCACTTTGGAGAGAGAGAGAGTCCCCTCTTCATCACAGAATTCTGTACTGGACGATTCGAGGAGACACACACACACGGACAGACACACACAGCAAGCAGAGCTTTGATAGAAGGAGAGAGGAACAGGTCTTGTACTCCTCAATTGATAGGCAGCAATCATCCGAGACACCCCAGAGAGAGATCTTCCTCCTCGAGAGCTTTGTGAACCATTTTTCCTTGTGTGGACACAATCAGGGCTCAATTCTCTACATCACCATCCCCTCATCACCAACACATCTCAGCCCCAGTCAAGTCCTCATCCTCATCCTCATCCGTAGCAACAGGACCTATTTTCTCAAAACACCGTCCATGTCTTCCTCCTCATCACACTAATCAACTGTGATACATAAAAAAGGAACAAAAAACTTGTGCCGAACTAAAACTGTTCTTCAAAATTGTTGTGATCACACTAAAAACCGAATATGGCTTGCTCACTCAGTTACTGGTTGACCTCTTCCGTCTCCTCGTGGTTAGTGATAATTTTTGTGGTGTGTGTTCAACTCCCAATAGAATTGAATGTCCTCGCCACGGCAGCCACCACAAATCCCGATAGAATAGGAGGAGGGAATTTGTCTCCACCGAAAAGTCCGTACAGTCAACATCATAGTAGCAGCAGTTCTAGCTCTAGTAGTCTACATGGGTCTAGTAGTAGTAGTCAGAAAACATTCAGTAATAATAGTAATAGTGATAATTTTAGTCAAATTAATGAGGACTCATCGTCGTCTTCGTCACGTGGTGGTCATTTTAACCGTAGTACTTTCTCACCCTCAACACTATCATCATCATCGTCGTCGGGAGCGGGAGGTCAGTCAAGATCCCACTATGTGGGTTACCCGGCAACAGGGACAGGACTGGAGAATGGAGAAGACTTTCCAGGAGGAAATGGGTCGGGTCAACCTTGTACCACAGAGAATGGGAAGACAATGTGTCGGGGACGTGGGACAGGGATTGACATGAAAATGCTGAGTTTAGAAATTATTAGACATGACATCCTCAGGAAATTGAGAATGGATCAAAATAGCCTGCCTAATGGTGCGTATTTCTTTAATTGTCTAATTTAGTTTTCACTCATCATATTTAGAGTAGTACTCCTCAATTGAGGAGGACAAGTTGAAATTTTTCTTACAGCTTGACAAGTTTGTCTCTTGCATCCTCTGCACCATTTTTTTCTTGACCCCAACTTAACCTTTCTCCTCTCCTTTGATTGCTTTCCTTGCCTCCAAGTTTTCTTATGATGAACTTCAGCTTGTCAACTAGAAATTTTATCGTGTGCTCCATTTGTTGTATTTTCTTTGGTTTTAGTCACGGGTCGTGGGTTCCCCATCCCTCCTGACTACATCCATGAATTCATTGACATGCAAAGTGACTCGCCAAGGGATGACTATGATGACGATCATGCAACAACTGAGAAAATCATTGCCTTCTCCAGAATCCGTAAGTCCTACCACTCCTCAATTCATAAGCATGCACTATAGTGTCAACAAATGAGAAGTGTGGATAGAAAGGGAACGCGTGTGTCAGTGTCATTTTTGAGGAAAACGCATGTTGTGTCCAGAGAGAGGCATGATAATTTTGTGACTGTTAATGAGAGAGAATGAAATGGACAAGCGAAAGTTGTATACTAGTAGACACACAGACAATGGCTATATTATTCAAGGTTGATCTTGTGTGTGTGGGTGAGGGTATATATAGAACATGGATATTTACATGTCGTCCTTTTAATTCTATTAGACACAAGAGTCTCAAGACTCGACGACCATGGATCATTGACACAGACTCCATGTCCATGGACTCCCATATCAATTTATTTCACAGCTGAGCTCAGACTCAGACTCCAACCAGAATTAAGATGACAATTTACTCTCTCTGGTTAATTCTACAGACTGCCATGTTTGAATGGTCTCAAAGGGGGTAAAAAAAAGTTTGGGAGAATCATTACAATTCACCATTTTCAAATAGCAAATCCTTTTCCTTTACAATTTAGCCAAAAATGACTCGTCTTTTCCGTTCAGTCTTCTTCCTTCTATGTTATACTTGCAACAAATTAATGGGAATGGAATAGATTAATTATTGAAAGAGATTTATAGCTGTGTGCGTGTGTGGTTCAGTGAGGACTAATTTCGAGTGAAAGTGAGAGAAAGTCCCGAGCGGATCAATTTGTCAAGGTTCTAGACATTTTTTTCTAAAAATGTTAATAGGACTTTAGTATGGATTTATTACATCCCCTCCTCCGGCTCCAATGATATGTCTTGAATTATTATCCGGTTAATTGTAACGTGAGGAGTGGACAAATTTGTCAACGAGACAAATCCAGAAGAAATTGATACACGAGGAATTCGTCTCTCTCTCTCTCTCGAGGATCGTCAAGTATGGCAGTTATGTATTTTTATTAGCATTTCGTACTGACATTTCAAGCCATTAATGACGGAGCAGTTGTTGAAATATTCTGCGAAGTATTCCAAATACAACTAAAAATATATTCAAGTAGTTGTTTTACTAAATTAGAGGTCACCCTTTCTTCTTCCCTTGCAATCAAATCTCTTTGGAAAGAGTCAACTCAATTATTATTATTGTTGACTAAGACTCTTTCCCATCCCATCCTCACAAACACACACACAGGACTACATGACATTGACATTCATTTCCAGTCTCCAATCCCCATTTTGCAATATTATTTTTATTTTTTGCACGTGTATGCGGAAACTGGGGGGAAAAAATGTCAAGAGTGTAGCATGCAGTCTCCACACACAAATATCCATGTGTGTCTCCATTCATCAAAAAAATGAGGATGGATTCTAATGTCCGTCACCTTACTAACACAAAAAATGTCAAGTGAGCGAGCGTGTGACCCTTTTTCCATTTAAAATTGCTAACGTAAGGGTGTTCAAATTCCAATTTCTGAGAGTCAGATTTCAAGTTTGTGTCTTTAGTCTATTTTTAGCATTTGTTAACAATGTATTTCTACTACTATGATATACTTCGAATGTACTTATCTACTGGTTTGTGTTACACGAGAGTCTCTTAAATTACGAAAAACGTTTTTAATTATTAAAGCATTAATTGTGTTGAAAAATAATGGATTGGCCATCAAAAATCTGTTCTACTAACCTGAGAGTCAAACTAAATTAATCTGTAGAAAAGTGAAGGGAATTTTGGGCGATGGACTTTTATTATTATGTACAGATGAAAGTGACAACGTGTGTCGGATAAATATTAGTTCTTTGACATTGAATTAAAATACACAACACAACTCTAGGGACGACTCTCTCGAGAGAGAGAGAGACATCAGCTTCTTCCCAGCTGATCAGCTTTGTGTGTGTGTGTGATGAGGACTCATCTCTTTAAGATGATGATACACACACACAATTTTCAAAAAGCAAACAGTTTTTTCTCTCTCTCTCTCTCTCTCTCTCTCTTCTGAAGATCATTGCATTGTCATTATAATAGTGGGAGATTGTCACTTATTTCTGTTCCTCAATAAATGAGGGATTCCTGTACTTGATATCCTTGCACAGGAATCCCATTTTTGTCAGTACAAATGACAATGTATTTCCCAAAGCAGCAGCCCCTCCACACACGCACACTTCCTCCCCCTGAAAATGAATTCCTTCACACCCATAATTATGGAGCAATGAATTGTGTGTGCCTGTGCCTGTGTGTGGTAATGAGGAAGAATGAGTATTTTATAAACTACCAACTCCAATAATAATAAGAGAGAGACACACACATATCTCAAACTGTGAGGACTCTCTCTCCGTCTGAATTGATACACTGAATTGAGTATCTGACAAATAGAGAGAGAGATAAAAGAGCAGAGTGCAGTGCAGTACATGAGGACAGACCGTTTAAAGTCTAAATAGTTTTCAAATGGAATCCCCTCTCTCTCTCTATACAAGAAAGAAGAGAGAGAGTGTGTGTCTTTATTTGAAGAATTCAGTTGCCACGGGACAAGAATGACCTAACCTGATCCACCCATCCACCTTCGTCTCCTTCCTCCTTCTTCTTTTTTTATGTTTTTATCTTTATTTTTATTACCTTTCCCTACACGAGCACACTTTGATGCACAGCATTTGTGTGTGTCTGTTGTGTGTGTGTGTATGACTTCTCAAAGGATGATAGGAGGAGTGTAAATTCATATTAATCTGAACACCATAAATACAAATTGAACACACACACACACGCAACAACATGGAAGGAGGGGAAGAGGAGAGGCTGAGGTTGGGCTCAAGACGAGGATGAAAGCACTCACACACACGCACAACACTCTTTTCTAAAAAGAGAGAGAAAAAGTTGGTTGTAAAACTTCTTCCAGGAGAGAAAAAAGTAGAATGTCTCGTCGAGCGTCTATTTTTTGTATATTGTTATTTTTATGCACCTTGACGTCTGCTCCTTGTACTAAAGAAGCCACAAGTCAAGTTTGGGACGTGACAAGGAGGAAAGTGCAACTGGATAAAAAGGGACACAATCTCCTCCTCCTCAGTGAATTTTTAAGAGAGAGGAAAAACAAGAGGGGAAGGAGGAGAAGGCGATAATGACCATTTTGGATGATGACAAAATTTACACACAATTTTTATGTGCCTACATGTGTGTACACACACACACACACCAGAGTACATTACAATGTACACACACACTCACTCTCTTTTATCATCCTCAGCCCTGTGTGATGGTGACAATGTAAACTTGTTCTTTGGCCAACTGATGTCAACAAGATTAGGAGGCTATCGTAGACCCTCAGATTAACCCAGACAATACAAGGAATTGGGATTGCATTTCTATTTTTAATAATTATCAAAATTCAACAAGAAAACTCCTCTGGAATGTCTCAGGCCTCTCTCTCCCTCTCCCTCTCTTCCTCTCTCATTTCAATATCCCATCATTAACATACAAAAGGAAACGTATTGTCACCTCACACGCACACACAACCACCGAGGGTGATAAAAGTACAGTTGCAACTTGTTGACTGAGAGAAAAGTGCGTCTCTCTCTCGCTCTCTTTTACTGCACTAAAAAAAGAAAAAAATGTATGAGTCAGTTTCTACTCAGAGTTTCTAGAACAACTGTTTTTTCTGAGGAAGTGTGTAGTTCGATTCATTATTTATTTTTTTCATTACTCCAACAGGTAAATTTCCTTTCTTTAACTTCGTTGTGTACAATTAAAAATGGGGAAGAGAGAGAGAGGATTGAGAGAGATGATTTTTGGCTTGTGTTTTTCTTCAAACAGCTGTGAATGAGTTGAATGAGGGAAATGAGACCATGGTGAACTGATACATTTGACTGACCCCTCAATCTCTTTAATACTTTTTGATTAGTTTCAAATGGTGAATGATGGTCCATCATGGATGATGGAGGAGTGAAGAAAAAATTGCGCGTGTATAAATTTCTTTGATAATGAACGTCAGTGAGATTGTGTGTGTCTTTCTGTACTGAGGAGGTTGACAGTAGAGTCCATTTTTTAGATTTTATACTAAACATAAATGAATGTAGAGAAAGAGAGAGAGAGATATGCAAAGTGGTGGTTGGGACATTGTGCTCAAGTTGTGCGATACATACAAAAAATGTGGTCTTTTTGCACAAAGTCATCTTATGAGGAATGACCCTTATTTTTGTTTTCATAAAACGAAGCAAAATAAGAGATGTTTGGCTTCTTCAGCTGATCTTAGTTTTCTTTGAATAACTAAGAAAAACTGACTCCATTCAACTTTCTCGATGAATGACAAGAATTTGCGTACTTTGAATTTTTTTTCTAAAAAATGAAGAAAATTGAAGTGAATTAGCCTCGCACACACACAACTTCTTTTGTCTAATCAGTTCTGAAACCTTATCTATGAATTTACACAGAGATTGAGGATCGTAATCGAAACAAATTTTACATTATTTTCTCTCTGTATTCAAAAATGGAAAATTGAAGGAGAATCAGAAACGGAATCTTTGAAGAATCTCTGAAGATTTCCCCCTTTTTGTTATTTACTTCAATTATGATTCTCTGCCATAAACATCATTCCAATGATCATCAACAGAAACAGAAGCAATAGTGGGAAGAGTGTAGACACACACACAGTCTGAGAGATCAAAGTGCAGGTTTAATGTGCACTGATTTGAGAAAAAGAGAGAAGAGGAGAGGATGGAAAAAATCGGGATTGTGAAAGGCATAAAAAATATTATTAATGTCACTTCCAACGACATTAACTCCATAATGTTCCTTTCTTTTCCAACTTGTCACCACACACACACACGCACACACACACAAGTCATGGACTGAGCCAAAGACGGGTCTAATGCGGTCATACTTAATTACTTAATGTTCTCCTCGATGAGGAGGGAATGAAATGCAACGGGTGAGACTGACCATGTCAGCTGTGGATTTAATTAATTTGTTCTAAATTTAAATTCACTTTCACACACGCCACACACACACATTACCTACATTATGAATTGATTACCTACAGACAGTGTATTAATGTGAGGACCAATTAAATTACAAGAGACTCCTCCTTTCTCTCTCATCTTGTGTGAAATTTCTTTTGTTCATTCCAGGGAAAAAAATTTGTTAAATTTATGATTGAGAGTAGAGAGAACGAAGTCAGAGTCACAGACCACCCAATAATTTATAGTAAAAGATTTTGGGCTTAATTTGAAGTGTAGACGTCAGACTCCCAGCTCAATGACCTACAGTAATTCAAAAAGATGGGCCTGTTTCTCTTCTCTTCTCTGGTCGTCTGGATGGCTAGAATGGACAAAGTACAAAGTAGGGGAGCCAAGATAGAAACTGTTGAGCTTGTTAGTCTCTCTCTCTCTCTTTGAATTAGACACACACACAGCAAATTGGTTCAGTTTAGATTGACAGCCCTTGCACTCCCTCGTCAGCCACACTGAAGAAAAAAGAGAGAGACACACACAATGGTGGCTAGTCGAAAGAGAGAGAATTGTCAAATAAAATGCACATAAAAATTAACTAAAGCGGTTAGTATATTAGCTAAAGAGTCCGCAGACTGTACAACATGTCTCTCCTTCGTCTGTGTGTGTGTGTGTGAGGGTGAGAGAGAGAAAACCGTCTCTCTCTCAACGACCTGACTCATTCAACTCAGTTACATCATAATGACATGTCTACACTTTGAGGTCAATTCATGGTCGTCAAGTGGAATTGACTGAAATTTTTTTGTCCAATTCTGTCCCGAATATTTCACTACCAAAAAAAGGAGAAAAGAATTTTCCGAGCACGAGTCACACTTTTACCTATCATGAGAGAGAATTCAAATGAGTTTTCGGTTATGCAACATTTTTGAATTATCAATTTAGGAAATTTTTGAAATTCTTTGAATTCCTCGCATATTTACTCTTTTAATTGGTAATACTTATTAAGACAGGTAGCAGGATTTTAATTATCTGTAACACAAGTCCATTAAAATTCTCCGGTGTGTGTGTGTGTCATTGTCCAGGAATTTTCTTTTGTGTGTACTTTTGTTTCCAGTTCTCGTCCTCCGTACATTCCATCCATATCTGTGGTATTTGGTAACTTTTTCCTTTTATCTGCATTTCAACTTGGGATAGTTTCACTTTTTTTCTCCTCATCCGTGCGTGTGTGTCTCTCTCTCTTCATCTCATACATGAAGGATTGAGCAAGAGAAGATGAAGAGAGAGAAGGAGAGATGAAAAAAATGAAATAATGAGGCGCCGTGGAAATGATCCTGGTTTTCACAGAGACTCTCGAAACTGATAAAAGAAAGCTCTTTGTATATTTGGCGTTAGTCATCATGATGATTGGATTCTCCTCCTTTCATGGACCATTCCATCCACCAATATCGCAATCACACGCACTCTCTCACTCTCTCTCTCTTCACATTCAAATGTCCCATAGTAACACATGGACTGTGAAAAGTGTAGTCTCTCTCGACTCTCCACAAATATATTACATATTAGAAGAGGATACTCAAGAGTCTTGTAATCACAAGTATTTGTGTCATTTTTGTCAGTTTACACTCACAGTGCGTAAAGTCAAGCCAAGATTTTGGGTAAGACTGAGCAAGAGAGAGAGAGAGTGTGTGTGTGTGTATTTGTGACTACCATGCTTCCAGCTCATGCTCAAAAACTTCTTCTTTTTCCTCACACTTACACAAACACAAAAGAAGTCTACACACACAAACATAACACATCCCATTCCATGTACTACAGACTATGTCCAGTGTGTGTGTGTGTGGGGAGAGAGTGGAGACACGGGGTCATTTGGGCTAATAAAATCCAATTAGAAAAGAAAAAAGGACACACACACAGGGTCAACTGAACACAGCCTTAGCTATGGGCATGTCCAGTCATCATCTGTTTCATGATCATGCAAATTTTGCGATGAGAGAAAAAAAAGAGCGATTAATGAAAGACCCCCTCCTATGTGTGTGTGTGTGTGTATTAATATTATGTAATCAAAAGCGTCCAGACAAATGAAGAGCGGTCAAGTGTGTGTGTGTGTGTGTGGAATGCAGGACTAGGATAGAAGGTTAGTCTGAAGGGAAATTGCGTGGGGGTGAGAGTGACTAGACGCATACGAGAGGCAGACACGTTCCTATGTAAATATACGGCTGTATGAAATAAAAAGAGAGTTAATAAAATTAGAATAGGAGTAGACAAACTTTCAATGCCAAAAGTCAATGGAGACAGAGAGAGAGAGAGACGGATAAAAAATAAGTTGGACTGTGTAGTGGAAGAAATGTAGGATTATTTTAATTGGAGGAAATGATCTTGGGACTAAATAAATTATGATTTTGATGTTCCAGAACCGCTCAAGATAAGTACAAAGGAGACGAGGGGAGTTTACTACTTCACCTTCTCGGACAAACTCTCAAATATGAGGATAGAGAAAGCTTCCCTCTACATCCATGTCCGGACAGCCAACAACTACCCTCATCCCTACTACCCGCATCATCACAATGGGGACAAAAAGTTTGTCAACTTTACTATCCGTCTCATGGAATTTGTGCCACAGAAAAAGGGAGAGTCTCCCATGTCCATCAATTACGGGTAACATTACACAACAACTCTCTCTCTCTCTATTTAAAGCGTGTGTGTGAAGTGTTGGCACTCGATTAGAGAACAAATTGTTATTGTCCCCTTGACCTATTGTCTAAAGGATGTTCTTCTCTCTGTTTGTAGATACTTCAAACCCACTTTTAGACAGACTGGAGACGGAGGTCATGGATATATTCGACAAGGGAAATCAAAATGGGTTCAAATTGACGTCAGAGACGCTCTCAGTAAATGGATTGCTGGAGCTGCACCCTCTTCCTCCAGTAAGTCTCCCTTTTTTCTTCTTCCCCAGTTAATTAGTTAATTAAATGGATAGCTACATTGAAAATATTTTTGAAGGTGCAAAAATTGGTCTAGTCATCGAAGCCATTGATCCAAATGGTCAGGATGTGAGTCAGGATGTGACGATTGTGAGCAGTAATGAAATGGACGTCAATTCGGTGAGTACCCTCCCCATTGATATTTGACCCGGGAAGGCAGGCGAGAGTAGTAGTAAAAACGGTATCTTTTGTCCACAGAATCCTTTTATAGAAGTGCATGTGAGTGAAAAAGGAAAGTCTCGTCAACCCCGGAATATCGGGATGACTTGTGATGAGAATTCACAAGAGACTCGGTGTTGTCGGTACCCTTTGACCGTGGATTTTGAGGATTTTGGTTGGGACTGGATCATTGCACCCAAAAAGTATGATGCAAACTACTGTTCTGGTGAATGTCCTTACGCATTCCTTCAAAAATACCCGCATAATCATATTGTGCAACAAGCTATCCCGACTGGGGTTGGTGGACCATGTTGTGCTGCCCGGAAAATGTCTTCCATATCCATGCTCTACTTTGACAGTGACTCCAACATTGTTTTCAGTGTCCTTCCTGGCATGGTCGTTGACAGGTTAGACAGACTTCTTCTTCTTTTAATTCCTTGTAGTCTTCAATATTTAATTATTTTTATTCATTTGTAGATGCGGTTGCTCATAACTTTCCATCCAAGTCACTTTCTCCAAGGATCCTCCCCTTTTTTTCTCTACCCTGCCATTTTTTCTCTTTTTCTGGTGTACTGGAACAGAGAAATATTGTGATTCGAGTGACACGGACTAATTTTCCTTTTTGTACGTTTCTGTGAGCATTCAATTTGCATTTTGTTGATGGTGTAGAGGACAAAATTGACGTAATTATTATCCTCTTCCAATTTTTTGTGATAGTTTTTTTGTTTTATCTTTTAGCTGTTAAATAGGAATCGCAAATCTAAAAACCACTTTCTTTTTCTTCTTGTCCATTTCTGGTAAAGAATTCTCTACTCAAATTTGTGATGGGTTCTGTACAAAGGGTTTCCAGGTCAGTCCGTTTTCTTCATTTCTGATACAGAAATTTTGAAAGGAGGAGAAAAGATGAGGGCCGGGGCAATAATCCGCATTAGCCGTGTCACCTTCTCCTTTTATTGTTGAACAGTCAGGATGGAAACCCTTTGTAAAGACTAGTACATTTTTTATATTTAGAAAAAAGGATTTTGTGGATACAGACACAAAATTAAGTGATATAATAGAAGACGTTTTGATGGAGAAATTCCTTGACAAAAAACCCATGTCTCCTTTTTTTCTGTGTGAATGGCCAGAGTCGAATACCCCGACCAAATCGTTAATTGTTGAGGCTCTCTCTCTCTCATTAATTAATTCTTAAATAATTTATAACAAAAACTAATACCCACTACTATTAAGAGCTCCTCATCGTTAAGTGTCTTTTTTTGCAAGACAAAATGTTGGGAAAATTTATTTTAAAAATTAAGGGGAATGAGTGTTAAAAAGCCTTTACTACCTCTTCTTCAGAGTAAGAGAAAAGAGAAGAGAGAGAGCGAAATTGTATTTTTTTCTTTGATTGATTTTTAAAATCTGAATTTTTTAAACTGGGAAAATTATTGCTTGGGAAAATTGAGTTTTTTTTCAGTGTACGAATTTTTAATTGAATATTTCAAAATTATGGAAAATGTGTGTGGATTTAATGATTGATTGACAGAGGTGGATCAAGTACAAATTTAAGATGCTTTCTTTTTATATAATTTTGTTGAGTTTTTATTTATAGTTAGAAAAAATGGAGTGGGAGAAGAGGGAACGAGAAAATTAGATTTTAGTGGGCGTGAGAGAGAAAAGTGAAAGTGAACTTTTTTTATTTCTTTTTTTTTAATTATTGGAGCTTTACGTTTTCTTTGTTACCGTTATTGTTTGTTTGTCTATTTTTTTTGTAATTCAACTGTTATACATCGACTCAGGTATTGACTCTCCGCCCGCTCTAAAATATAATTGTATGTAAAATACAGCTTAAGGTTATTTTTATTTTTTGACTCCCTTTTTTCTTCTTCATTTCCCATCCTCCACAAATTTTCACCAGCTTTTTTTCCCTTCACACGAAATAAAGGAATAGGTCCAAAGTAGGAACGTCTCAAGTATAATCTTCTAGAAGGGAGATTTTTTAGATTCTTACTTAAAATACATAAAATAAATAAGTGCAAATGTGGGAGGGGGAGATTATTTTATGCGTGTGTGTGGATGATTTATTGATCTTACCTGTATTATATAATCATAATCTTCCTGTCTCTCTTTCTCTCATGGTGCGAACTCGGGGAGGGAAGGAAATGGAAAAAAGGATGACTCTGACAAGAATATACAGACATATAAATAAATATCATAGTAATTTATTTAGTAGGTAATAAGTTTTGATCGCTAATGGCTTGTGAAGATGGTATTTTATTGTCCCTATATAAATACATACCGTATTCAACAACATTAACATAATAATAATAATGTGTATGTAATTAGAATGAGTGAGTAACATAGGATGACGACGAGGACGACAAGTCCACATCATGTCATAAAAGAATGTCGTAAAATAGTAAAAAGAGATTATTATTAAAAAATACACTACTATGAAGCAAGTTGGACGAGAGAGAGAGTCACAAATCACAATGTAGTTTTACATAACACAATCTCACAATTAGTAATTTAGACGTCTTGACAAATTGACCATCTGGTCAGTCTCCATTCGAGTGTACATGTAAATAATGTTAAGAATGAGGAATTTTTTTAATTTAATACTAGAACTAATAATAATAATGGTTGACATTGGCATTCCTAATTTTTTTGTCACCCTCATTGATTTATGCTGACTCCCCCCTCCTTCTTCTTTTCCTTATCAATCCCTTTTTCCTATTTATGATTTTGATGGACCAATAAAATGACTAAATATGAGAGGGAATTGTCCTGTCGACAGACCATAATAATAATAATAATAGTAATGTGAGTGTGGTCACCAGCCAAACACTTTAGTCTGTCTAGCTTCTCCCTCGTTAAACTTTAATTACATTTAGTATGTAGAGAATAGAATAGAATCGTGTGAAGTCGTTGTCGTTATACATATTAGAAGGAGGTACTTAAGGAGACATGGAGGAGAAAATGATAGAATAGTAGAGTAAGGAATGACAATTCTTTTGGATGAATGGATTGAAAATAATTTTTGTGCAACTTCTCAAAAAAAAATGAGAGCTTGATGATGACTTGTGGAACTTTCTCTTTTCTTCAGAAAGAAAGAAATGTTTTGATTTTATTGAAATATACGAGTCAAAGCTGTCCATGTGATATCTGTTATAAATAAATGTGGAGGAGGAGGAGGGGAGGGGGCTATGTCAAAATATTTTAATTGACTCTACAAAATGTATTTGAAAAATTTTTCAGTGCACTTTATTTTTTTTTTTGTAAAAAAATGACATTCCCCATTTTTGCAAGTTATAGTATTGTTGTATTGTGTTGGAGGAGGGACAAAATGGCGAAAATGAGTGATTAAAAGTGCATTAACTAACTTTACAATAAATACAATATGTAATGTGTACCTTCCAATCTAACAAATGAGAATGACAATAAGAAAAATTACATTATCCCTATTTTTTAAAAAGAAAAATGAACGCCTGTGTCTCTTCTTAAATGACGACTGGAAGCAAAGCTATAACTAAACTAATATTTAAACTATTTTTCTAATAATTAATTTCCTATGGAATAAGAAGACAAAACGACAGTTTCGAAATTTATATATCTTTGTTAGTTATTATTATTCATAATCTCACAAATTACATTTTTAATTGTTGCTTGAGCTGTGCATATATTAATAACAAAATTAATGTAATGTTACAAAGGGGAAGGAATGGGAGTGACTGTAAAAAATGTATAATTTAACTAAAATTACCATATAAATCGTATGTAATTGTGTAAAAGACTTGAAGAGGTTTTCTTTTTTCAGTAAAAATTAAATTAAAATAGGATTTAAGAGACGCTGTGGCTGTAAAATTACATAATTTTACACTCACACACACACACAACATAAAAAGATGGGTTGAAATTTAATTGACACCTCCAGTTTTTTTTGTAAATTTTGGAAAAAGACTTTGTTCAATGGATAACTAGAAATAATTAGTAATTATTATTATTATACATTATGACTAATGTGTGTAGAGACGGGGAAAGATTTTTTGTACAAACGTATTAACATTTTGATGTTATTAATTTAATTAAGCCAGTAATGAACAGAGAGAGAGAGAGAACAATGTCCTTGTGAAAAATCAAAGTAGGATACAAAGGTTAAACTAAGTAGATTAAAAATAATTTATTAAAAATTACTGAAGATGGAAGTAAATAATTAGGAAGAATTAAAAAAGTTTTAAAGAATAAAATGTATCCTTTTCAGAAATTCACATCTCTTTATTCTCATTCCTCTGAAATTTCACTGAAGAATTAATTGTCACTGCTAAGACTACTACATATTGGATGGTTTTTAATTTTAAAAAGTGGAGAACCATTTTGTATTTTCTTAAAAAGAAAATGGTGAAATCTTACATATGGTGGTGGTCATCACAAACTTCCAACCAGTTAAGATCTCTCTATTATTTAAACAATTTTCATTTAGCTTTCACACTAAATGTAAAATAGTATAAAGATGAACATTTTGTAAAACTACAATAATTTAGTTGAAAATTGTATTGTCCACGAAATGAGGATTGAGCAAGGAACAAAGGCGTTTAGATTAAGTTATCAAGTACAATGTAATAAAGTTTTTTTGGTATATAAATAAAAACGATTCAAGTAAAGAGAAGTTGATCAATTTCTATTACTAATTAATATGATGAGCTATTGGCAACATTTTGTTGGCATCCATATGTCATTAGCATTCGAGACCATAAAACGATCAGCTGTCGAACTACTAAATGCATACATCAATTTGACCATAATTGGCCTGTCTAGTTTACCAGACACTTTAGTAAAATGTCACGAGGAGCGAATAGAAGTGTTGACGACATTCCCTTTGAAGGTCTATGAATTCTTTATAAAAAATATACGACCGATAATTTGTACTTGATAAGGTCTCTCTCCGTGTAAGCGGTCATAACCATCCTCACAGTGTATCAATACACATAATGTAATAATAAAAAGGTTTTGCACGTCCCAGTCATGTTGCAAAAGTTCCATCATCAAGTCATCATCATTCGGAGAGTAATAAATGTGGACATTTGGAAACTCGTAAAAATTAAACTGAGGATTATTTGATGGCTCCTCTCCAGACCGGCTACACACACGCGCAGACACATTAAAATGTGAACCTTATTCCATGCCTATATTAATACACATCCTTGTTTTGCACATGGATAAATATGCAGTAAAAAATGAGGGTTAAAAGTCATTGACCGTTGACATTTTTTCTTATAAGTACTGTAGTCCCAGTCTCCAATCCGTTACTTTTTGTAGTGTAGCTCTTCTGCAATAATTAAAATTAGTTCAAGCTTTTCACATCCTTTTTTCCCTTTTTTTCGTTCCCTAATCACACTTTTACCGAGTGAAAATTTGATGGGTGAAACGTGCCAATTGTTTAATACTGCCATTCCCAATGCAATGCTTAGTCGACTAAGGTCCCAGTTTTCTGGTTCACAAACCTTCGTACCTTCATAACTATGCAAATAATTTTTGCGATTAAGACAGTTCAGCTAATTTTGACAAAAAAATATTCGTACTGACGATGAGTAGACACAATTATTTTATTTAGTGATAAAAAATCCGTCCTCAACTTTCCCCTTCAGTACTGACGAGAGTTCATCAACTTTTATTATCAATAGTTGTTAGCCAGATAATTACACATTAAATATTCAGACGGATTCATATTCCGTCTCGGCAATTATTTATTGCAAAAGTTAAGAACAACCACAAGAATCGGCCACCATTTGAGGATACTGTTTGAGAACGACTGTGTCCTCATCTTCATAAAATAGTAATGAAATTGGGAGGAGGGTTGTCGGGACACAACAAGGTTGACCAACACCCGGGGATAAATTCATTTGATCCACTATACTTTGAACTATTGCATGATTGGATGGTTTTACCTGTTCACCAAAATACATAATTTTAAGTAAAAATTATTTACAAAATTAATGAGACAAAAACTCACTTGTTGGTCCATGGGGAAAGTACAAGGTCCATCACAGGAGAAAGCATTGTAGCCTTTTGGAGCAATCACGACTGATGATGACCAGCCAACAGCTTCGAAATTGACGAAAAGGTCATGACGACTACAAGCTGTCAAGTTTCTCCTGTAATGATAATGTCGATTAATTGTTGTCGTCAACCCAGAGTCACTACTACTGTTATTGTTGTGACCCTCTGTTTGGTTTTTGGAACGACGACTGCGGAACCGGTTCACCGAATTTGGATGTCGAATCGAGTCTTTGTAGAGGAGGGCGTGGTGAAAACGAGGATTTTCGAGACCTACAAAATATTTTTTGACTATTTTTATATATCGAATTTTGAAAAAAATTAGTTTTGGAAATTAAAAGTGGCAAGAAAATACTTGAAGTTGGGATGTTGACCACGACTTCCTCTTCACTGACATTCCCCCGACTTGACCCATTATTGTCCACCTTGACGCTGTTGTGAAGTGTCGATTTGTATTTTTGAACAGATGACGACGAGGATGTCGACTCAATTTTCATCATGTGTGAATCATGAGTGAAGAGAACAAGGATAGACTGTTTACTAGAAGGAGTTTCTCCCCTCCTAGAAAATCGAACCGGGACTCGGTCACCTCCTAAACTGGTGGCAGCCACCAGAAATCCATTATTTGTCATTTGACTTCCCATCCAATGAAGGACAGACTGTTTGACATTGAATACTTCCCAACCAGACCCAAGAGCTGGGACATAATGAACTCCAAGTAATTTATGAAGGTCAGGGATAGCCAAATTTTTGGGATCCAGAACTTGGTACAAACTGAGGATGTAGAATGGGGTCAAGTATAAAGATGGATGAAGTTGATCATGTGGTGTTGGGAGTCGATGGATGTGTAACTCAACTTCTAACACAGTTTCACCCATCCCTTCCAAATTATTTGGGATATTAAAGTAGAAAAAATCATTCAAGGAATTGTCTTTCTCTGCAAGAGAACGGACAATATGAGCATCGTACGGGTTCTTTGCTCGGGTCACACCGTAAGAGTCAGTCACGGTATTGTACAGATCCACCATGAAATCCGGTGGAGGTCCTGTCCCAACTTTTCCAGTTTGGGGTGAGGTCAAGCCAAAAATCTGGGAAATGATCAATAAAAAAGTCATTGAAAAAAAAGTTTTTTAAAAAAAACATTGTGCAATTCTTTTACCTCCAGTAAACCCTTTAAGGCCATCTCCTTGACACGTTTCTGCATCGACACCAAATCAATCTCTTCTTCCTCTTCATCATCGTCCCCCAAATCTTGTTCTGTCCCGTTCAAACTTTCACTCTGTTCAGTAGGCAGTGGGAGGCTGGAGAAATTTCCCTGGCTTTCACTCTCCGATTCTGCCGTTGGGAAGATTTCGTTGGATGACACATTTGACATTTCAGTTGATGAACCATTTTCCTGAAAGACTAGTTGGACTTTACCCATCTTTCCAAGTCCATTTGTGACCAGTCTATTGTCCAACTCATTGTTGTCAGTCAAATTGTGACCACTTTCACTACTATTCTTGCTATCGAAACTTTCACGGTGTACAAATGACGGTGAGTCAAAAGAGGAGTCAGTGTAATTAATCCTTGAATAGGGAATCTCATTAATACTTGTAGTCTTCGTACTATTTGCCTCATCGTAATTGTGAGCCTCCACAAATAATGAGAAATGAAGGGAAATTGTGAAGAAAACTAAAATAAATACACAATGGTACTGTCTGTTCATTTTTGATGATTATGCAATTGTGGACAAGCCACAAAAATAATAACAAAAAACAACAACACGAGTGTTTCAAACTTGGATAACACACAACAACAAAAATTGAATTGAAATGAGATATAAGGAAAGAGTTTGTCTTTTTGTTCTTTCTCTCTGTGTGTGTTTGTGCGTGACCCCACAAAGTTCCTGTTCAAGAGCATTTATTTTAAAATGGGTCAACTGATCGTCCTCTATTCAAAATAGTTATGTATGTTTACAAACACACAACTGATTTTTCTGAAAGAAGGAAATTCCATGTGTGTGTGTGTGGATATGTAAATCGTGTGTAGATACTAGATGTACACATTGGATTTGTTTCTCAAATTGTGAATTTACATGATAGATTAAATCGCAGTAAGGAATAGTATAACTATACACTAAAATGTACATACAATAAAAAGGAGGATGGATAATCATGTATAGATGATTTGGCATGATATTATAATAACTTGTGAGCTCGTTTCTTCTCCACACACACACACACACACATCAGAAGTTTTGTTACTATTCGGATTTGGTTGAAAATATACACAAGTTACACTTTCAGTACACTTTCAGGACGACATGAATAATGATGTGTCTTCTTGTTGTTGTTGGAAAACTTCGCAGTACTCTTTTCTCCTCCTTCCACGATCCCTGAATACACAAGTATGTAACACAGAGTGAGTTTTTTATTTGCATGAGGATGAAATTCAACCGGATGACGATTTTGTTGATTATTATTAGTGTATATTTTATTCTATTATTTACAACATGACATTATTATACTTTTGATTTTTGTGTACTTTACTTCATTTCCTCCTCCGTCATGACTCGTTTATCTTAGCACAGCTTGATTCACACATCTACACACATTGAGAGAAAAATTTCACGTTACATCTTTCTCGGGTTTGGCAACTTGCCCGCCTTCATCCACCTCCTCCCCACAATCCTCCTCCTCATGATGATGGTACATTGGTGGAGGGTGAGGATGGTTGTAAGCTACTTGTGGACAACCAATGATTTGAGGTCCTCCTCCGTTGGGCACAAGAGTTATTGTGGGGATCCAATTTTGAGGTCTTGGTCCATAATTTGCTGAGACTGGATGAGGATGAGGAGAAGGGACACCGGAACTACCCGTATTATTTTCTGCTGTTGCTGCTGAGTGATTAATTAAGTCTCCAGGATTATTTGGTGGTAATGGTCCAGTTGGTCGGGGGTAACCATAGTAGGGTAATTCAACAATCTCTGCAGTGGATGGATATTCTGTTGGTTGGATGGGAGCTCCATGGGGAAATTGAAGATGAGTTGTGAGGGGTGTGTTGAGGAGGACTCTCACCTCAAATTGACCTCCCATCGACTCTACAGTCGGGTAAAATTCTTCAGCATTCGGATTCAGGGTACGAGCCGGACCATCTCCAGCGAAGGCATTATTATTATTGTCTAGGGAAAAGGTTGGTTTGGATATTTCATTTTAGAAATGTGAAAAATTATTTTATAACGGTACGATTAATCTCTGATTAATCTCCCTTACCAAATGAAAGATTGTCAACATTCCCTTGTTTTCTTATAGAAGCATTATCTCCATTGTTTGCTGGATTTTCTACATTTGTGTAGTCTAAAATTAACTGTCCTAACAAAAATACTCCTTGGGCATTTGGATAGAAAGCCATAATTTTTATTTTTATTAATTTTAAAAAAAGGGCGACTTGTAAAAATGGTATTATTCTAGAGCACTGATTTGAATTATTATGAATCTGAGGATGTGGACACAACAAATTATATTCTAAATCACTGAATATGAAAGACAAAAAAATTGACAGGTTTGCACGGAAGGGTAAAAAAATTAATTGACAAGTAGAATTTTTGTCCACTTGTGGTTGAACCAGTTGACACGAGAAGAATGGATGGTTAGGGTCATGTCATAGCATAAAAATAAAACGTGAAAGGTTCAGTGTTCATTGTTTGGTAGGAAAAAGTCTTTGTTCCTTCGGTTTCTATAGTGTCAAATTATATAGTGAGTATGACGAGATCACTCACAAGAATGATTTAGCCTGATATTTTATTTCTTCGGCAAAAGAAAATCATCAAGTTTTCATCTGGTTTTCCATTTTTCCTAGTAAAAGTATTAAAAATTATTTAAAAGTCGTTATGAAGGAGGGATGTTCATTTTATTATTATCGGCTAGCTGAACTCTAGACGGGTCAAATGGGGTTCCAAGAAATGGTGACCCTTCTGCGTTCCAGGCTTTTTTGAGTACATCATGCATTTTCTGAAATGTATATAAAAACACACTTGAAGAGTTTATTTTATATTAATGGTGTCCATTGGTAAATTAAAAGTACCAATAATTTATTACAAGTTCATCAGAAGTTGGCAGTCCTTTCTGTTTTTGCTCCTGATTGAACATGAGTTCAGCTATTTTCATTTGCTCATCATCTGGCAAATCCTCCATAGGTCGTACAGGTTCTATAGATTTGATGTCAATGGGTGTTTCACCTACAAAAATAGAATTTAAAAAATATGTTACATATAGAAAGTCATTGACAGTCGAAATTTAAGTACAAAAGACAGTAAATGATTGCACAATCGTATAACCTTCTATTAATGCTGTCCACCATCTATTAATTAAAGTAACAAAAAAATACACAATTACGATTTCAGAGCCAAACTCATTGTCGCATTAGAATTTTCATTGCTCATAGTTTGTAGTTATTTTTGAATAACAGTCTTACTTTTCTTGAGCCTTCTGCAGCCAAACATGTATGGCTTCTCCTGGAGACAAATTCCAGTAGGAATCACCTTTTATAACAGGATTTGTGAATTTTCCGTCCACGAGTACATCACCTTTGGTAAGTTTGACAAGAAGATGACCCGACTGAATTTCAACTTTGACGTCTTTTCCCTTGATAATGTCCTTTGACACTGGTACCTTGACATCTAGATCCAGTATATTTTGTGACCACGAGTACTTGTCAGTGTGTGTCCCATTGTACGTGTCAGAAGAGCTGTAATTACTTGCCGTCTCACTCATTTTTTGGGATCCGAATCAAAATTTTCAGACCACATTTCAACATTGAGTGAAACGAAGCGGGGCTAACGATGGATTCAAAGGCAGGCCAAAGTTTTTCGGAAGTCAAAATCTGAACAAGGTTTGTGAGTAACTTTTATTTTAAAAATACAGTTTTAAAGAAGAGTAGGACATGAACAGTTTGTGACATTTTATCTAGACTCTGTAGGATAGTTTTTCAAATACCATAAAATAGTAAAATGTCGATCGGAACTCAGCAAGTGTCTAGAATTCAGCCAACTAAGGTCGTCGAAGTACAAAAAGATGAACGAGTCACTTTTCGTAAGTATTTTTAAAAAAACTAAAGTATTTCATTTGAAAAACATCTATACAAATTGCTGTTGTATGAAAATACGGGTCGTGAATTTTCTTGATTAATTATTTTCAGAAAATGAAACAGATGGCCGGTCAAATTTTTTAAATCAAAGTGAATTCCATGCATTTTGTAAGCAACGAGACATATTCTACGCTATCAAGGACTCTTGGACAAAAAAGAATAAGAATGAAAAGCAACAATTTACTTCAACAACAAGTACTTTTCATGGACATCAACATTCCAATTCAAATTTCAATTCAAATTCATCAAAGAGGATTAATTTACGGTCTCCAGCCTCAAATGCAAACTTTGAAGGATCATTCACCGTGTTACAACAAAAAGTCAAGCAATTAATACAGCTGAATTCTAGTCCGGGCAATTTGTCACATCTGGCTTCTCTTTGTATATCTCAGTACATTTTGGACTCTCAAAATTGCAAAAATAATGGAGAAATGGAAATGGATGATGAAAATTTCCGACAATTCTTTCAGTCAAATCCTTTAAAATTTAAGCAATTGGAAAATCGTCTGGAAAATCGATTTATCAATGAACCCCTGTCATTCCTCAAATACTTCGTAGACTTAGCGAATTGGGCAGATTTCAATCAACATTTAATTGACCGTTGTATTCTAGAAATTACTGAAGTAAGTTGTGTTGTTCTTTACAGAAATATACTAACACACCATTTCAACTACTTAAGATAGAAACAAATTAATAGTTTACATTTTCTATCTCTCTCTATCTCTAGGTTGATGCATCAGTTGACAGACAAGAAGTGAGGAGCACTCAAGATTTAGTTGATGGTCTGAATAAATGCAGAATTTTGGCTCAAGGTAAATAATTCATTAGTTGTTTTTTTGTGTCGTAATTGAAATAATACTAAGTACTATTTGTTTCTTTTTTTTAAATTTCAGTTTTGGGCTTTCTTTACTTCCGACCGTATAGACCAAGTAATACAGGGAATAGACTCCGCTCTATAGAATTTGAGACTTATTTAGGGAAACAAATCAACCTTCGAAATTACCATCAACCTCCTATAAATTTGATTGAAAAGATTTATGAATCCCTATCACACAAAAAATTGGTCTTTACTCTTCCATGGATTATTGACTTTTTGAGTCAAGCTGACGCTGTCACGTATCATTTACCTTCTTTCAAGAAAGTCATTTCTCTGGTTAGTCAACTGTACACTACAATTCTGACTGTCAAATGGGATGTTGGGAGTAAATGCAAGTACCATCCACTGTGTCGAGAGAATCAAGCCTTCCTTCGACTATACTGTGGCCGATGGTTTCAAATGAGTGATTTCCCCACATCTTTATTTTTTAATGAGACTCCTCCTGAAGACGTCAGGCTGAGTAATCTTTTAGACTCTCAAAATTCAAACTTGGAGAGAGAAGAGGCTGAGGATGATGAGATTATTGTTGACTCTTTAAGTTCTATTGGTGACGCACTAGTTGCCATTGTTTTTGAAAAACAAAATATTGACATGAAGACTATTTTGAGTGACAACTTTGATGGGGACACGACAACGACGACCACAATCACCAGCAAGACAACTACGACAAACCCTTTTGCTCCTTCCCCTTTCTCACACACAATACCTGTCAAACATATACGACCCATCCCTGCCAATAATATCACTCCTCGCAGGTCAACAAATTTGACATCCTTGTCCTCACCAGGTCAGTCAGAAGAACAAGAGGAGAAGACTACAACTTTTGAAATGGAATTGGAGTCATGTTTTTTTCAAAATCATCCTCCTTCCGTCAAAAGAACTGTTGAATTCATTTCGGACCGAGTAGCCTCAAATTTTGTAAAGACCGTTCGAAACAGTCTGTACCCAGCATTCCTCAACGAATGTTTACAAAAAAGAATTTTTGGCCAAGATGCAGCTATCGCTTGTCAACAAAAACTTCTGTTTGAATTCAAAACATTTTTACCCAGGGCGGAACAGGCAGTGGATATACTCATTGGAGATGGTGGTATTAGTGAAGGGGCATTAGTGGCATGTAAACAAATTTGTGCTCGTCGTAGTACAGACAAAGTACAAGACTGGATTAGTTCTCACATTAATAAAGATTTATTTCCAGAAGCTAATGCCACTGTCAATATCAAGAAATCCCCTTCATCCAATATTCGTAATCAAAACTTGTTAGTTCAAGACAAGGACACAATTGTGAGTAGTAGTAATAGTGGTGGTAGTGGAGTAGAGCAGTCACAACAACAACCCAAATTTAAAGCCCTCATCAAACTTCAACAAACTCTTCAGACGATATACAAACGGGACAAGGACGTGGAGCTCAACACTGTCTTACCCTTCCTCACACGGGATCAATTAGGTAATAGTAATTTAGTTCTCAATTTAACAGTTGACATTGTCCTATCCGTGTTGACCTTTTGTCCACAAAAGTTTACACAAAAAGTTGAAGACTCTTTCATGGGATTTTGGAAACAAGTGTGGAGGAGTAAAATGAAAATAATATGTCCAAGAAATATTTTACTTTTTGAACAATCTGGTCAACCAGATGTGACTTGGACAAAATTGTCTTGTCTTGTCAATAAGTTGGTCAAAGCTAATGTGATGAATTTACAAGAGTTGGAGGAACAATGTTTAGGATTTTTAAGACATGATTGGCCTCCAGCCGTCTCAAATCGTATATCAGAATTTTCTAAACAAATTTCTGGAGGGACTGAAGTCATAGCTTGGCTCTCATGGGCTTGCTCAGACAATCCAGATTTTTAATTCATTTCTATTTTGACCCAAAAGAATTTTGCATTTATCATATCAATTGGATCTCACTTTTCCAAAAGAGTCCCAAATGTTTATATCACTTTGTCAACCTTTTTTCTCGTGGACTGATGACTGTTGAAGGGTCTTTATTCATTTTATAAATGAAAATTGAAATATAACTCAATTATACGTATTTATATATGACGTGAGTAAATGAAAATTTTCCAATATTTCGATATGTGATCCTACTAAAGCACTAAAGTAGGTTAGTCATGTAAGTTGTTAAATTTTTTGAAACAAAATACAAATATTTTAAATATCATGTTGGTGTCATCATGTAATCTAATGAAGGATTTTTAACAAACTGTTAAATTATGTCAAAGTTGTTCCATGTTCTGATCATGCTAATGAATTATGGAATGGGTGACGAGTGGATTCAAACATTTTTTTAGCTCAGCTAACATCAAGTAAATACAGGATGAAAACTTTTTAATGAAAAAAAAAACCTTATGTGATTTTATGTGTGACAAAATAAATTTTACAAATGTTGTTTACAACTTGACAGTCTAGTTAATTTATTCCGTAGGTAATTGTATTCTGTAATTGTTTTCCCGTTTAAACTTTTCTTTTGTAATTTTGTCTCGAATTTCTCCACAATATTCCATATTCTGTAATTTTGACCTAATGTACTTGCACAATCATTTTTATTATGGCTTTCTGACCTATTTTGTGAACATTATCGGCCGTGGCCATATCTTCCGGTGCCATGTGTATCACTGTTAGCTGTAATGTAAAATTGATTTTAGTAAATTCAAAAAATACCAACAGTTGGTTGATAGACTTGACAAGGGGAACGTTTTATAGCTCACCTCCACCCGTCACAAATCTTCCGTATGCACCAATAGCCCCAGCAGTTGTCCCCGTACCGAATGTGTTGTATGACCCAGAAAATCCGGTTGCAAAAATAGCTAAACATATATCGAAATTTGTAAAATGAAGATTTTATGAAATGAGGGTTTATAGGATAATCAACAAAAGTATTTTCTCACTCTGAAATGGTGTGGGTCCGGACTCTAATCTGTTAATTGTCCACAACTTTCATTAAACCCTTTGAACAAACCTTTCGAAATCTCTTGAAAATTTTTAAAAATTATTTTACCCTGGAATTGGCACTCCAGCCTTGACAGAAGGCATCCAAATGGACATTATGAGTGTCCCCAGAACAAGGCAGGATGAGAATAAATAATTAAAACCCATTTTAATTGAACTAGGATAAATCTCAACAGAATTTTACAAACAAAATTAAAATGAAGAAAATGAGAGTAACGGACTATGTAAAGTTACGACTGTCCGTAAACTCTGTTCATCTTTCTGTTTTTATAAACTTTTACTTTCATTGGACGCCTACAAAAACCTTTGTCCACATTTACGTCAACTCTGTGTATACCAATTCTCACTTTTGTTCCCTTTTAATTGTCCCCAATCAATTCTACTGCATTACGTAAAGATAACGTGTAAGATTCACTATAGGAAATACAATGGAAGTAAGGGAGTGAGAAAATTGAGAGTGTAGCCAAAAAAGAAACAGTTTATTGTACACTAGAGCAGTCTATTATAGAATACAGACTGTATTACACACACAGTGTTACCTGTGAGACAATCAACTGTAAAAAGACAAAAATACACTCAGTTTCACATTTTCAATTCAACACTTTTCACAAAGATTGTTGGAGCTATTGTCATGTTGACTGTTGTTGTTTTTTTTACTGTCTGCCACCTTCTTATTTAATCCGACCCATTCAAGTCATTTAGGTCATCATCGTGTGTTGAGTCATCTGTAGGGATGACAATGAGGACCGTAAAATAGTACAAAATGTGTCTTGTACTTACAACTTGTAAGTTACAAGTGTTTTGAGAAATTGTCATTTTCAATTTACAGAATGATCTGTAAATCTCTCCCTCTCAAATGAAATTGTGACTGATGAGTCTAGTTGGTGACTAAGAACTTTAAAATAAATTCTAATTTCAAAGGCAATTAAATATAAAGTGCAAAACTACAGGATATTGGATGACGTAATCTTGGAATCGTTTTTTCTTTGAAAAAAATAACGGAAGTTAAACTCATTTTCCTTTAGCCAACAGGAAACATATCCTCAAGTAACTTGCTGTGACGTCATTCCTAATTAATTACTGTAATTAGTTATCTTACGATTTTTCGATCTTACGATCTTTCGTTAGTACATAATCGTAGAGCTAACAGTGAAATTTGACGGCCCTCTTTCCAAATTTTGGAAACATGAGCGTAAAAAATAGATTAATCAGTGAATTGAATTTTAATAACTGCTCCTCGCTATTTTGTGCAAGACCAAACATGGGAGAGAAAGTTCATTTATAGTGACATTTTGAATTGTCCATCAGATGGTCCGTTGACTGACGAAGATAATCATTTTTATATAGAAAACTATTATACTATATCAGGATGAGCAGAACAAATACTGCTAATATGATATTACACATGATTATTTTGGTGCAATGATAGGTTTTCTCCTGATAAACCCTGACCCCCCAAGTGACCTTTTTTCCTTCCACACCACCGACTGTGTACATACTCTTTTGAATCCAATGTGTAATAATTAACAACCGTATTTAACTATGAATAAGGAAAAATGGATGGATGGTGGATATGACTGGATTTTGATGTGGATTTGGACTTGCTCCCACAACACTTTTCCTAATGATGTACATCCTGGATCAAAATATTCTTAACTGTGTATTCTTTCACTCAGACAGAGAGATGCTGTTTAATGCTGACCACTTTCGAGAGTCAAATTAATTGCGTTTACATCTGTGTAGTACTATTAAATTATTTTCCGCATATCCTTATTACTTGTTTGTGGCTATAAATATATGGTTACAAAATAAGTTCCCCTCATCCTTCTGACCAGTTTCATTTGGTGTTGGAGGAAGATAATTTAATTATGGATTCATTGATTCCCATCTCTTTACATAATTTCTGTCCATATAATTTCAGTAGACAACACACTAGTACATATTAGGATAATATAAGTTTACTCTTTCACAGCTCTGTTGTCCTATCCTCTCTTCCTCCTTTCAAGAAAATAAGTTCAAAATCCCAGAAATACATTTGGGAGACAAAAATAACTACTAGTGTGATTACAGGAATTAGTCCAACTTAAATAATACTACCATTTAGTAGTTTCAACATAAAAGTGTGTAAAGTAATTTCGTTGAATGGATAGTTGTAGTGATTTCCACTCAAATGTAGTAGTAGAAAATTATTCCAGCTGCTCCAGAGGAATCCCCTAAAACTGACAATAAATTACTGAGACTGGCTTGAACATTTTTTGAAAAAAGAATAAAAAATGGGTATGGAAAATACTTGTTGTGGCTGTACTTTACAGCGTGGAACCAAAATCATTGCCATTGTTGATATTGTAAGTTTGTAAATTAGATACCGTAGAATTAATTACACTAGTTAAAATCTTTCTGGAATTGTGTAATGTAATATTACATAACACAATTTTTTTAACAAAATGGATTGTTTCTAGTTTGTCTCTTTTGTCACACTACTCATATTTCTCTTCTTCGACAAATTGACACAATTCATGGAGAAATACTTGACTGACCTGGACCCGGATTTTGCACAGTCTGGTGGGGACAAAGATGTCCCTTTCTTCGAAGAGTTTATTCAAAAGAAAATTTTTCAAAATGAGGGTAAGGATTTTAAGCAGTACAATTTGTAACTGAAAAATGTAGATTGTCATAAGTTGAAAATTGTGTTTCTGAAATTGACATTTATGTGACTACACAGGTCCAGCGACGGGTTTTGACATAAATCCTGTGGTCTACATGGTCCTGGCTCTCTTGTGGTGTACCTGTGACATTGCCATATCCTTCCTCCTCATCCACGGGTCAAACAATGTATTATATTTGACCTCCAGAAATAATGATACTGTAAATGAATGTCGAAATTGTTCATCATTATTCAAAAATTCTTTTTGTAGAGAAACCGGAAAAGTTGTAAATGGTGGTTCAGATTCCGTGTCCTCTTCCTCATCGGTTTCATCGTCTACTTTTTTGTCTGTATGACCAAATCCAGTCTTTTCCTGTACGGGATTGCGGACGTTCTCAAAATTTTCTACCGAATTTACTGTCTCTCATCCGTCGACTCTTTTATCCGACAACTTGAGAGGGAAAGGACAAGGAGTATTGGAATCCCCCATGTCCAAGTTGTCACTCCGGATGGATCATACGCCGAGCTATTTCCTCATCGAGACAACTACCCGGATTTCTACCCTGTCCATCCAGACAGTCTGACACAGAGGGGTCAAGGATACCCTTATACAAGGCTTAATTGAAATTACATAAAGTACTTGGATGACTCAGCTGACTCAATTCACTGCACTTTATTGAACCTTTTTAGTACTGACTGTGTCTAATTGTTTTATTTGTATGACTGTAAAGTTAAATTATGATACACAATAAATGAGATTTTTGAATCCCATATTCAATTTTTACTGCTTTCATTCTCGTAAGTAATTTTTATTACCCCAATTTTACAAAGAAATCTTTCAAGGGCCTCAGGAATTATGTCACGGAGTTAAAATATGTAATCAGGAAAATATCTTACAAAATTCTACTACTGTGTCAATTAGCATGGCTAATTTTAAACTAATTTAGCATGCAAAGCTGACGATCCATGAATGTCAAATGTGGAAGACTGTATGCTTAATATTTTATGTAAATTTATCCAGCCATAAAACGAGAATTTTCCATAATTTTAAGCTGGTTGTTGTTTTATCCATGCAAAGATTTGTCCAGTTGTTTTCTTACCGATTAAAATTTAATCCAAAAGTATTACGCAACGAAATGCAGATGTACATAAAACTCTAAGGACGTCAATCTGATTAAAAATGAAGGATAACTCATAATGATAAATGTGGTTCGTCTTTTCTGATCCCTATCTAATTCCATTTTGATACTTGTCCAGTTTAGTTCTGCATTTTAATTTGAACGGACTGCATAATGGCTCAAGTTCGACTGGTCTCTTTCCTCCTCATTGCCTTTTTGGCAATTTCCTCCAATTGTAAGAGAAAAACGAAACTTTGCATGACAATAAAACATTTTGGCATTTATTGGAAATTTAATAATAGCAGCCGCATCCGTGGAGTCAAATGAAGCCGCCGGGAAGGAAATTCCAAAAACACAAGTGACCAACGTTGAGGTCAAGTCTGACTCGGGAGCTGAGAATCGGGCTAAATTGATTAAAACTCTTTTCGAGAATTATGACAAGAGGAATTATTACAGCAATAATACTCTAAAATTTGGGCTGGCTCTCACGAGGCTGATTGCTGTGAGTATAAATAAATTGTCACGAGTTGGATGGTAATAATTTTCAGTGCATTTTAAAGACTCACGTCATGTGATTTTAGAATGAAGCCGACCATACCCTGGAAATTGATGGGTGGATGAGGATGGTGAGTAAAATTATGAAATAAAAAGTATAAAGTTGATTCAAAATTTAACTCGTGTCAATTTAGAATTGGACTGACCCAAGACTCAGATGGGATGTCAATGATTATGGAGGTGAATCTGTAAGAGCAACATGTAAAATCCAGAATTAAAATAAAATTCTGGATAATTAGACTACTTTTTATTCTAAAGGTATTCCGATTTCCAGCTTCGGATATCTGGACACCGGATATCAGTTTGTACAACACGTAAGCTCCGAATTCTTTGGAAAACTCATTGACTGTCTCTGTGATTTTGCAAAAGAAATTTTTGATGACGACAGAGCGGACGCTGAACATTCTGTCCGATGTCGGGAGACAAATGTCTTGATTTACAATACTGGGTCAGTTTTGTGGGTCCCTTCGTGTCGGATTGATGTCCTCTGGTGAGTCACTCGTTTCTTTACGTTCTAAAAATTCCATCATGAATGCTGATTGAACTTTTGACTCCGGTTGAGTAGTAGCAACCTGACCATGGACAGTGAGCCCTACGCCCTACAGAAATGTGAACTGAAATTCGGGTACGAGATTCTAACCAATTAAAAATTAACACGAATGAAAATGAAAGGTGAAAAGCGAAGCAGTGCTTTTTTCAGTTTTAAGCCGACTTTTAAGAAATGACAGCCTTTCCCAATAGATTTGAGCCTTGCATTAATTTCGCAAGTGATTTATGCAAAATATTCATTTTCCCAAACAGTTCCTGGACATTCGATGGGTCTCTTATGGACTTGCAACACTTTGGAGTGAGTCATATGGAAGGAGAAAAATGTAAATTGGGAAATATGAAAGAGTATGTGGGATTTATGTAGATTATTCCTTAATGAACAGATGGAAAACGTTGATCTGCAATATATGCAAAAATCGAGAAATTGGGATGTTCTCGAATCAACTGCCAAAAGGACAGTCAATTACTACTCATGTTGCAAAGTAATTTTCTCCTACCATTTTCTTATCTACTAAATATTTTAAATAATTTTGCATATGCTCAAAAAGTAACATTCTTAAAAATATGTGAAGGAACCCTACGTCACACTGGACATTTGGTTGACCTTCCAGCGTAAAGCTAACAGTCGTCCAGGATGCAGTCATTAAATCAATTAACCCTTCCAATGAATGACAAAAATTTTCACACACATTTCTCTATCTCTCATTATTTTTTGAAATGCATCATTTTTAATTTGGTTTGTTTATCGGTGTGAACATCAATAAATTAATCAATTATATTTATAAAAATGTTTGGTATAAATTGAAGTCATTCTATTGTGTTCAAAAATATATATAATATGTAGTGATTACTGGGATACATTATTAAGTATAACTCAGTATATTCGAAAATAATTTAACCAGTGTGCAAGGGACACTAAATGTAATATTTCCCTAATTGTCAGTGGCATAGGCAGGAAAAAATCCTACACACACACACGATTGGTATTATTTAAGATGACCACACATGGAAAAGGTCAAAAATATGTATTGTACATTACATTGGCTTTAGAAATCTGACACAGGCAAATACCTCCTTTGTCCCTAGCTGTTTAGGCCACTGCTAATTGTACATAATATCTGAGTTAAATATTTTACATTTTAGCTAATCACTTGTTAATATTACAAAAACCAAATAACGAGTCAAACACAGGTCAAAAATATTTGTACAACAGAAAATAAAATCTGAACTATTTTTGTGTGTCTGTACATTATTTTTTTCATAATTTCTCTAATTTAATGTACCGTATTTGCTCTAATAGTAACCCTGGGTTTGTATTTATTCGGGAGGCTTCGAGAGTGGGTTTGTATTAGAGACTGGATTTTTAAAGGGGACTGGGTCTCTATTAATTTTTTGGGTATGAGACGTGTTCACAACAATATTTTCGTTTTGCACAATTTACAAATATGATATTTTCAAAACAACTAAAACTACATGTAACATTTAAATAAACAATTTTTAACAATATTTATAAAACCACTTAAAATATATTGGCAGAAAAACTTCAAAAATAAGAATTTTAGAAAATCTGAGCTAAAAGGTATAATTTCTAGTCAGAATCAGAAAACGCTGAAGGTTGCATAGCATCATCTGATTCTCCTTCCTCTTCATCTCCTGATTCTTCGTCCGAAGACATGTCAATCATGATTGGTTCATCCTCTTGTGCATCAATTTGAATATAACCATCCAGATTTTCATCTCGATTAGTTCTGGAGCATTTGCCATGCATCTCTGCATGGTTCTCCATTTTTCATGCAACTAATTTGATCATCTTCAGATCCATCAGTGGCAGTGGTTTGTCCGCATGCTTTGAAAGACCGTTTAATCAAATCAGTTGACAAACTACTCCATGCTTCTTTCACCCATTCCACAATCAGTTCAGTCAGTAAAATGACCATCGGCTTTAGTTTTCTTCCATCTCCACAAGCAGAGAGAACCACGGTCACATGGAGTTTCTCATGGCCAGTAGACTTCAGTGTCACAGTTTTTGTTCCCACTGTGTCCGCTGTTGTGTCAGCAACCATGTCAATATATACGGCTGTCTCATCCATTCCCAGCACATGAGCATCATCAATCCCATTTTTCCGGCGAATGTCAGAGTTGTAAATTACGAATGATGCAAATTTTTCGCAGACCTGATCAGGATCCTTTTGAGCAACTGAGGTTCAGCGGCGGAGAGAAAAATTATTTCGCCGCATGAATTTTGCTAACCATTCATGGCGAATGTCAGAGTTGTAAATTACGAATGATGCAAATTTTTCGCAGACCTGATCAGGATCCTTTTGAGCAACTGAGGTTCGGCGGTGGAGAGAAAAATTATTTCGCCGCATGAATTTTGCTAACCATTCACTGCTGGCATTAAACCCCTGGCTGTCTTGATCATTATATACTTTGTAGTGCTCTAGTGCCTGCTTCATTATCCTTTTACTGGACACTCGATGACCTTGCTCGCGTTCAAATTTGACCCACTCTGCCAACTCGAGTTCCATCTCAAGGCACAGAAGCTTTCTTCCCCCTCCCTCTCGTCGTTTTCGCTTTGAGCCATGAAGCCGAATCAAGCCTTCTATAACACAAACAACAAGGATGGAATAGTATTTTGATGACTGATTAATATGGGCTGAATAATGAATGGTTTTTAATAATTACAGAAAATTGTACCTAATTCAGATTTTTGCTTCTTCCATTGACGGATATTTTGCCGGTCAATTTTGAAGTGGCTGCTAGCTCGGGATACAGAAAATTGTTCTGCATACTTCACGACTTTTAATTTAAAATTTGATGTGAAGGACGTATGCATTTTAAATAATAATGCAGAAAAAATTGCGGTGCTTATTTATTAAAATCAGAGCATCAAAGTGGATTCGAGCTCTCAAAAGGCTAAAGTCAACTCTCTGACTAGTAAATTGACGGGCTAAGGAGCATATGTGGAAACATTGGAAATTTAAGAAAAAAGATCTAAACTAAAAAAAGAACTTGGCTACTCGGTTATACATATGTATAGATAAAGGTTCTAAAAGGAAGCATTGTACGTGAACTGGAGAAATTCATAATTCTGTTGAACCCAATTACCGAGAAGTCGCAATGAGTCATTGCTTGTCCTCTTTCCTCCCTGTTTAATATGACCAGCAGTATTATATGTATGATGCCAAGGAATGCAACAGCCGTTCCTATTCCCTGCCATGGGATTATTTTTGGAAGGTGTGGAAAGAATTTAGACTATCTTAGGAGTGGGTTTGTAATAGAGACTGGGTCACCATTAATGTTTTTAAACGAAACCATGGGTCACTAATAGAAACTGGGTTTCTAAAAGGAACTGGGTTTCTAATAGAGAAAATACGGTATGTGTAAATTTCATAAAAAAAATATTTCAATTTTTATATAGTATATATGTAGAAAAAAATACATTTATCACTAATAATTTGATCTCACTCTCAAATTATTGTCAGAAAAATCTACAAATCTATAAATAAGTTGGAGATGGGGAGAAACCTCTTTTGTTCTAGTGGGTCCCCCATCCTTCATCGATGAGTTTGATGACGACATACACATCCACATCTGAAGGGTGCAATTCCAAGATGTCATCAAAGAGTAAAGAGTCAAAAGACGATTCCTTTCCTTCGTTATGTCCTGGCCCCTCTGTCTCCGCCATCTCCACATCTTCAATGATGGGCTGAACCACTGGAACTGACAAAAAATGAACCATTGTAATTTTTGCATAAAATATTCAGTAGGAAACATTTCCTCTCACACAAACGGGTTTATCCTACAGCCCTGGTTTTCCATATAACCCGGGGGCCCTTCTATGCAGGATAGAAGGGCCCCGGGAAAGAGGACATTGGCAGGTCAATAGTAATCTAATGTGAGTAACCTAGACTGTATTTTGAAGTTTTACGGTATGTGTACTATCTTACCATTTGCATCCTGGGCTTGTTTCCGTGGAATCTTGTACTTTTGACCCTTCTCATTCTTCCACATTGAAGTAGCCTTCTTTTGTCCAGACATTATCCCTTCAGGGTCAAAATAGGATGACCACAAAAAAGTGTCGGAACTGGATGAGGATGAACTGCCACTACGAACAGGAGTAGAAGTTAGAGCCCATCTTTTCCGGGTGGGTTTCTTGATCTTGTTCTCAAACAGGTTGACCACTGGATTTTTCTCCACTCGCTTTCTTCTAATTTCTTTCTCCTTCTCCTTTTGAGCAACAGCAGACTTCCGGGGTTTTGGTGGGGGAATATTCTGGAATGATTTGGGCAGATTATGGGACGGAGTCTTTTTCCTGTCTTCTGGGCCCATCAAGACCACATTTGGCACACTTATTGTTAGACTAGTGGGCTTCATGACCTTGGGATTTTCAGGCTCAAGGGTAGGCATCTTAGATCTTCTTGTGGGCCTTCTTTCCACTGCACTTTCACTCGCAGCTAAAAAGTCAAATGTGGACAGCTTTGGCAAACTTGTCTATCTCTTCGTCTTCACCCACATAAATGACGATCTGGACGTCGTCTTGATTTTTAGATCTGTCACCTGTCACCATGCTCTGTCGTCTTCCCTGTTAGTCAATTATCGGATGTCTCCTCCGTCCTCTCTCAATCCAGACTGGAAGGTTGAGACTGTCTTTCAGTTGGTTTTTAGGATAACTACGACCGAGTATTACAATGCAGCTCCAGTGACAATGGACATTTGCACTCTTCAAGACACACATGTGTGCACAATTCTAATTGTTGTATGCGAGGGAAATTGTCCTGACTATTGTTTTGAATAAAGGGTAAGAAAAATTTTAACTCAAATAACTAGGAAGGTGAATTTATTGCACAAAAATGACATAATTTTCAAATGTGTGTGAGATACACACGCACACACACACGTGGGATTATCACTGGTGACTTTTAGACAGAATTCCGTTGTTTGTGAGGACCAACATTTGTTCTTCGTCCAAGGTTTGGTGTAGCAGAAAAGTTGATAGTACTTCCAGGTTTCAATTGTTCAAAAATAGTCAGCTGATAATGGGAAAAAGCACATATTAGTCAAATGAACGTTTTTTGTACTGACAATGGAATTAGCAAAAATGGATGGATGACTCACAGTATTTTCTCCTTGTTGGAGGAAGGGAGCTGGTAAGTAGAGTGTTCGTGTGGGTCCCACATTCCAGTATCGTCCAAGATTGAATCCATTAATGAAGACAATTCCTTTCTCCCAACCCGTCATGTCAATGAAAGTGTCAGCGGGGGCTCCAGTCACAGTGAATGTTGACTGAATGATGACAGGGACTGACAGGGTGGAAGTATCTTCTACCGTCCGGAAATTTTTCAGGCTAAATATTTAGTCAAATTATTGTACAGGCTTGAATAAATCTTGTGAATGTAAATGAGAAGTACAAAGATTGACTGGGTTTTTTAACCTGTTGACCCAAGCACCCTTGAATTCTAAAGCAATGACTTCAAATTCCCGGAGTTGCTCTAAAAAAAGAATTTTATTTTAGCAGTGACAATTTTCGGTCATTTGACTTATTTATTATCCAATGAATATAAAATATGCTTACCACCATCCAGCGTGACATTGGCATCAGGCATCAAACCTTTTTTCTGAATAAAATCATTTTCCCATCCAAAATTGACACGAGCCATATTCTCAATGAAAAGATCAACGTTGTGCCAACCCTCTTCAATATTTTCCAGAGTCACTTCCTTCTCACTGTAAAATTCCGAAAGCGTCCAAACTTTTGCAACTTTACACTTATCTACTATTTAATCTGCATTCAGGTGAGATCATAGTTACCTGTTCATCCAGTAACGTGAATTCCCTTCTCCAGCAAAGCTGGACTGTTGAATCATTCCGTCGACGAGGACGAAACCAAAATCTTTGACTGGACCAGCCTAAAAATTGACCATGTAATCATTTTTTTGATTTGCAAAAAAATGCTCAGAAAAAAGTGAGAGTCTACTTTATACCTTGAAAAGAGATCCATTTTTGACAAATACATTTTTCCTGTGGACGATGTAGCCATAAGATTGTCCACTTCCTCCGTTCATCGGGAGATCTTTCGCAATAATGAATTGAATTGTAATTCGGATTTATGATTAAATAAAAGTTACGGATTTATTATATACCTTCCATGGCGGCTGGGCCCTGTGTCAAAAATTGTGCAGACATGGGAGTTTGAGCCAAAATGTCTGCGTAATTGAGATATTGAGTGGGGTTTAATGAAGGATAGGCTGTCTTCTCACTTTCTGCTGGCATTATTGGCCGGGATAATTGAGGTAATTCGTACTGGTTAATTATTTCAACGGCTTTGTAGTATTTCTCTGCGTAATCTCCAGATTCACTCAGAAGTGCGTCATAATCTGAGCGACACAATGAAAATCTGTTAGAAATTTCACAATATTATTTTAATTTAATTAAAAGATGGATACATACCATAACTTGTGATATCCGGTTGGTAATTGATGTCACCTCCACTGTTGGCCCCGGCCATAAAACCGAAATTGGTTCCTCCATGGTACATGTAAAAATTGACTGATCCATTGTACTTTTCTCCCAAGATTTCGTCAACTGCATTCCCGAAGGCTGTCAAGGGGTCAAGAGATACAAATTAAGTTTCGTACAGTACAGTTCATTTTGTATGTAGTTAAAATATTTAATTACATCCAGTGTCGATTGTGTGATGGTCTTCAAACCAATGATCGAACCAACCAGTCCAATATTCCTATTATAATGAGATGTACATTTTTATTGATTGTCAATTTGGAGTCCTTAATTTGTAGAGCTTGCTCTGACCCTTACCATGGACATGACAGGTTTATTCGGTTGAAGTTCCAACAAAGTATTGAAATTTCCTTCAACATTCCCTTGGAAGTTGGCTGTCATGAAAAGCTGGTCAGGGAGGCTACAATGTCACAACACAACCAATTTTTTATGCTATTATTATTCAAATTGATAATTATTTAGTGGAGGACTGGATGACTATGTCTTACGTTCCAGAATATTGAGAACCGACGCCATCAGAAGTGAAGAGCAAGACTCTTAAAAAAGGGAGAAAAAAAATGTTCATTAGTTACTCAGGACTTTTCAGTGACTTTTCAGTAACGGTCCAATTTTTTTGAGTGAATAATTTCTTACTTGTCAAATCCTAATCCTTTGACCAGATCCACCAAAAATTGGACATACTCTTTACTTTTTGGGCTAAAACTTCCATACTCGTTTTCAATCTGTAATCGTGTTTATTTGACATTAATTCAACAGACAACAACTGTGTCATTGTATTGAGCCGAATATGTGATAATTTCCACTTTAGATTTGCTTTTGATTAGAGTAGAGAATTGGGTGGAATTGAATCAAACAATAAATGATAAGATTAAAAAATTTCAAATTGGTCCCAATCAAAAAACTCATAATTTATAGGGTGAATAGCCAAATAAAACATTGGGAAAAACAAAGCATGGAAATAAGAAAAATATTTGTTCAGAATTTCTTATCATTGTAATATAATGATTGTATCAATACTTTTGGAGAAAAAAATAATTTCACCTGGAAGCCAATGATGGATCCTCCGTTGAGGAACTGTCCAAAAAAAATTTAAATGCCTTTAATAAAGGAGTATGTAAATTAACCTTGCCAAAACAATGACTGTGTATTACCTGATGGTGAATCAGTTGAGGAAGTAATTGAGTGTAGTACTTTTCAACACGATCTGAAAAAATTTGATTTTTTAGTCAGGCCGAATTACTGATGACTCACCAGTGCATTTTGTAATTAAATTGTCCCTCACCCAAATAAGGTTGGTAATTCTGTCGAACTTTCATGTCTGGGTCTTGTTGAAGCCATCTGTAATCAAATTTAAGGAAAAAGTCAGTTAAGATTGGCAACAAGTTTAGTTAAACAAAGACGTGGATAATATTTGAAAAAAACTGACGAGGGTAGGCCCTGAAAAAATATACAATGAAAGTGAAAGTGAGTCATTTAAAATCTTTAAAAGAATACAATATTGGATATATTTTTTGTGAAAGGTCACCCCAAAGTCCCACTCGGAGCAAATATATGGCCCAGGTCGGAATAGAACGAGCAAATCTTCTTCTTTGGCAATTTCAAGGTAACGACTCACATTCAGAAACGCAGAAAAATCATGACTACCCGTCCCAAAGTCGTACACATCTCTGTCAAATTATGATTAACATTTATTATTATTAATTTCCATCCTTCTTTAGAATTTCTTCTATTTCAATAAAATCACAATTCGGTAAATTTACCGTTCTGGCTCGTGAAGATTCCAGGCAACGTAGGTCTCAACGGTGTTGGCACCGGAAGCCCGGAGTTTACCTAAGAAAGTTCAAAGGTCAAATGATATTTTTTGGTAATGAAAGGAAAGTATTAAAATACTTACGGAGACGATCTCTCCAAAGATCTGGATGAACTCTAAAGTAGTGGATTGCCCCACTGATAATCTTGAACAATTTTCCATTCAGTCTGTGAAAAAATTTTCAGAATCCCATTTTAAATCCTTTTTTAGACTAAATCATATTTTTGAAAAATAATTACACACTTAAATCCTTCTGCCGTCGGATCCAGACCGGACATTAAACCTCCATCAGTAAAATGTTCATAGACAGTCGGTAAATCTGCCCGAGTCGGGTCTTGTGGAACAAGTCTGACCTTGTCTGACCTTGCCTATTCAAAATATACACAAAAAATTATAGTCAAACTTGAATATGAAGAGAGAAGTTTTAATTCCTTTTTTCTTAACTTACGAGGACAACAAGTAAAGAAATGGACAAAATTATTTTGAACATTTTGGAACCGTTAGACTAGGACGAGAACCTCAAAGTACCCCCTTAGGACTGACAAAGTCCAGACTCATCCCTCGGGGTTTTATGCACATTGTATAATTTTTCCTCAAAAATTATCAATTACAGATTAAAACTAATCATTTATCAATACTCAATAGAATCGCTCCACTGAGGAGAGACGGCAGAATTTTGTGGATCATCAATCACAAATTTTCATATCAACTGTCAAATCCTCCCACAAAATAACAATCGTTGAAATTTTCAACTAATCACGCAAACTAACGAGGGTAAATAGTTAAAGTATTTGTCCTCTGTCTACTTTAACTACCTAGCAGCCACATTTGAGTAATTAATATTCAAGTCTCATTTACAGTAAATACGATGAAATGTGATTTCGATTACAAATGCTTCTACTCTACATTGAGGTTTGATGACTTATCTTCATATCACTGAGCACAGCACAGTTAACTAACGAAGCAGATGCATTTTTGTTTTCCTTTTTTGTTGGTTTGCTCAACAAATTCATTCAAAAATTGCTGACCTCCCAGAATCTATTAATACTAGAGTTATAATTGTGTACATGTGTATTAACCCCGCAACCAACCGACTTGTAAATTAAATTCATTAAATAATATTATTGCAACAGATTGCAGTATTCATAATTTTCAATCATGGATATTGGTTTGACGTGTTCAACCACGTCTCGTCAGACAAGATTTGTTTTGAAAACAACAACAACACACAAATTACAGTGTACACTGCATACACATATATCATTATGTGATATTACTGAAATTTTGCAGCGCTGAGTACAACTGACTATTAATTTTTTTGCACACACAGACACACACCATGCAATAGTATGTATTGTAGTGTAGAGTTAAAGAGATGGTCATATCTTGCCCCTTCTTGCTAATTGTTGACTTGCAATTGCTCGTCCTATATTTCCCATGTAAAATGGGGACTCACAGATCTTCCTCATACGCAAAAATCGTGTTTCTGTGTGAGTGTGTGTGTTGGTAAAGGTACAAGAGTACAACAACAATGGAGAGAAGGTACAAGTCTCATAACTTGTCCACATTATGACTTGGATTTATATTGTGCATTCACATATGAATTGACCAAAGAGGAGAACCACCAAAGATAAACGAATCAATCCTGAAATGATGAAGGCATCAGTAAAGTGCCAGAGTTTGCCAGAGCGAAAGAGAATGAAAAATCAGTTTCATCTTATCTAGAGAAGAGTATTTTAAATTATAAATCTTCACTTCCTCTATATATCTTCTTCTTTGTATAGGCAACACGGCTGGTCATTCACACAACTTCCCTACATAGTGTTTTACATGTGTAACGTGTGTGTGTGTGTATGTGCGTGTGTAGGACACCGTGAATTTCCAACATTTAAATTGGAGTGTCCAACATAATTATTAAAATGTGAATCGTCCATAAGTCGACATGACAGACTGAGTAAAAATATTACAATCTGTCAAATTTTTTTGGGAGACAAAAGTGTGGAAAAACTAAAATGTGTCGTTGTCGCTGTCATTTAATTCATTACATTTTTTTTGGAAAAAGGCAGGCTTTTAGCGTTTTTATTGTGACAACTGACAATGGACAGAGAGCGAGAGGATTCTTCACACGACTATGCTAATGGTCAAAAATGAAGAATGAAGAGAATTTTGTGGAGAAAAATCCTGAAAAACATCCCTCTCTCATCCTCCTCCGCATCCTCTCTCGTCTTTTATAATTGAGAGAGATTGTGAGTTGTGATCTCAATGTGCTGTGGAGGGTTGAGTATAATAGTAATATTATTTTTTTTTGAAAATTTAACAGACTCTAAACAGGATAAATTCATCTCTCTCTGTGTGCTCCTCATCTTTCCCGTTTTGTTTATGGTTCTGTACTTTTTCATTCATGCTTCACGCTCCCTTGCTGAAACTTACATACTCTCGTGATCTGACCTGTGTGTGTGTGTAACACAGGAGAGAGAATTACACCCTAATAATCATAGTACAAGTTTATATTCTCTCTCGTTCCATTTTTCCCTTCTTCACAAATTTAACAAGACAACCTTCATTTCGTGTGCTCTGACCTCCCCCCTCTATTTTTCAGTCTCAGTCTCAAGTCTCAGTCTCGTCGAATGAGTTGAGTGGAAAAGTCTCTCTCTACACACACGCACACACAAAGTGTCTCAAAATAGAATTCTCCAGTAAAAGTGAAAGTTGGGCTAAAGGCTCTCTCTCTCTCTGAAGTTTGTGTGTGTTTACAAAAAATAAATTTACAATGGTGATGCTGGAGAATTCTCACATTTTGTACGGAGTACTTGTCTACTGCCTAATCAGCTACGCCTTTTATATCTCCCTATTTTTTTGCGAGTACACCATACCCCGGAATAAGAATCTGAGGTCAAATCCCCGGAATTCAAATACAGAAAATACGGCCAGGATCCTACCCTAGTAATCTCAGATTGTGAGTTTTTAAAACTTGAGTGACAGTTATTTTGTTTTATGGATTACAACTGGTTCAATCAAAAGAATTATTGTGTTTGTTTATTGAGGACAGTGATCCCCAAATAATGAACGGGTTTTTCACGATCTAATAAAAATTGTCATATAATTTTTTATAGGACATGTCCACATGGGACAGGAAGTAGATCATAGGTGGGAAAGACTGGACACCAATTTCGCCTGGAGGAGAATGGGGAAAAGACAAAGTTAAAATGATGAGGATTTCTACATAGATCCAATTTAATTTGTAAAATACAATGTTGAATTTTTTAAAAATGAAAAATCTTTTTGTTACAAACGTGAAAGAAAAATAAATCAAACTTTTTACATGGTATTTTATCTTTTCTTATTTATCAAATATGGGAGATCGCTTCACCTTTAGATCCTCCGAAAAACGGAAGTTCCAAGGGACGACCTGTGCCCTCCAAAAATTAATAGTGCATTTAAACAAGTCTCCACTTGTTTTATTATTTTCCTTACTATTAGCTTGTAGCACATAAAAGTTTTGGGGTATTCCAGGATGTCAAATATAAAGAATACGGAGAGACCGTCAACCGGCTCTGAGTCTTTTCAACTGAAAAATGGATTATAAGAACCAATTATATACTTCATAAAGTTGACTATTTGAAAGTTATACAAAGAAAAGACATTTTTCATTGTGACCTTTCCTTGTAATCCCTTGAGGGAAGGGAAGAGGATTAAAATAAAAAATTGTGTTGAGGCTATGAGCCAAAGTCATAGAATCTTAGAGACCATAGTGGGACCAGACAGGCGGACAGACATGGAAATTCAAGAAAAACCCGAATCTGCGGAATCCACCGAAGAACCGAAAAAGTCCACGATGAAGGCTACTTTCCAGAGAATAAAGAAAAAGAAAGTGGTCCTCATGCTCAGTTACTGTGGACAAGGTTATTTTGGGATGCAGAAAAATTTGGGAATGAAGACAATCGAAGGTGAATTACTGACTTCCCTATTCAAGAATGAATACATTGACAACGAGGCAATGGAAAAACCTCAGACTGCCTATTTCCAAAGAGCTGCCCGGACAGACAAAAATGTGTCAGCAGCAAGGCAAATTGTGTCCCTCAAAATGCCTGACGAAGTGGACATTACAAAGATTAATCATCACCTACCACCTGAAATCCGAGTCATGGGACTCAAACGAGTCACTAAGGGATTTGATGCCAAAAATCATTGCGATGGTCGGACATACAGTTACATGATGCCAACTTTTGCTTTTGCCCCATTAGAAGATAAAGTTACTGAGGCTTACCGGATACCAAAGGAGAAAGTAGAAGAAATTCAAATTGCTCTTAATCAATACATTGGGTCAAAAAATTATCATAATTTTACTTCCAGGTAAATATATTTTTTTTCAAAGTTGAACTTTGAAAGTTCATTTCCACATACACACACATTTTTTTGAAATGAAAGCTCATTTATTATATATTTATTTTCTTTGAAGGAAACGACCAAATGACCCCTCAGCCATGCGTCGTATATTTGATTTTAAATGTGGACAACCTTTTGAGAAGGATGGACTAGAGTACGTAATCCTTAGAGTTCGAGGACAAAGTTTTATGCTTCATCAAATTCGGAAAATGATTGGTCTCGTTGTGGCTTACATGCGAGGATTTGCCTCAATGGATACTTTTACAAAATGTAATTTACAAAACAAAAAGTTTATTCAAAAACCATAATTGTTATCTTTGTCAACAATTAACTTTGATCACTTTTTTTCATTTTGGACCAGGTTGGTCAGCTGACAGAATTGATGTTCCTAAAGCACCTGGTTTGGGACTCATGTTGGATTATGTACGATTTTCCTACTAATAATTTTATTTACTCGTAACATACTCGTAACTGTCAGAACATGTTTCTGTTTTAAGGCAGGCCCTCTTGGCAGCAACCAACACTACATAAGATTAATTAAAACGGAAACTCCACTAGTAGTGTTCCTTGTAAGCTCTCTATCTCTCATCAAAGAGTTCAAATCCTTTTGAGTCAACTGAATAACTTGAATAGGTGTATGTTGTGGTTGAATTTGAAGGAGACGACCAATGGATTGTTGTTGTTGTAAATATTCTGGACGAAATCCTAGAATAGGATGTAAACTTTCAAGTACTTCAAGGGCTCGGTCTGTAAAGTAGTGAGACAATCCTTTGGCCTTCGAAATATCTGGATAGATATTACGAAGAGTATACTTCAGTTTCTTTCGAATCTCTGTAATATTAGTCGACCACAGTGATAGACAATTTGCCTTGGCAAAGTCGTGAGCCTGAAACAAAATTACATATGTATTTACATAGAACATATACGACCCAACATTAGTAAAAGTTGGAATTATAACTCCAGAATAAGTATTACATTTACCTCATGACAACAAAAAATCCAAAGGACCCTTGCATGAATTTTGAATTTTAGGAGGCTGAACAACAATTTTCATTTTTGAAGGACCACTTGGTGGCAAAGGAGGAGGAGGTGGTCTCTCTTTCATTGGAGAAGCAGGTCGAGGGTCACATGGAGGAGGAGAGTCTGGTTCAGATTCACTCACAACTATCTCTTGATTTTTCTCATTTTGAAGGTCAGCCAGAAATCTTTTGTGCTGTTCCAAGGCACGAGAAACAAAATTCGACATGTTGGATTGTGTCGTAGTAGGATACTTTTGAGGGGAGTCACCAATGATAAATTTGAAGCAATCTGGTCCGAATTGACAATTCTCCTTGTTGAGACAGGTCATATACGCAAGATACTGTTTGAACAATCCTAAATAAACCAAAATGAGAGTAGTAATAAATACAATTATGAGCACTTTGTTTGTATTCAGACATGTTGCAAAATGTATACAAATAATAATAAGTGTTCACCTGGTGGTCCATTATCAATTCGCACATCAATCCTTTTGATACTTGTTGATTTGTCATCCTCCTCGTCGTCATCATTATCATCGTGCTCAACAGAATCAACTTGCTTTGGTTCCTCCTCTGCCTCATAAAAGAGTTTTGCACACACACCAGATGAATTTCCATAAAGATGTAGATTCTCAGCATTCTCAATTAATTTTCGGAGTTGAGAAGGAGTCTCTCGAGTAATTCGAGTCATCAATGGGAGGCCTTTTAAGTTGTCATCAATACGTAAGACGTAGGCTAGACCAATAGTTTCATCATCATTATGTACCAAAAACGGACTTCTGCATTTAAAGGCATGGAAATCTGTCGACAAACTCTTGTATCTATTTTCTTCTGCATAGAACGGATGAGCATTTCTATTAAAAAATATGCAAATAAATCCTCACCGTAAATTTGTGTATTTTTCATGTGTACTAAATAAAGAGACAGTAATGACTGTCACAGTAAATATACTTACTTAATTCTCGTACATACTCCGTTTCTTGTGAGTCCATCTTGACCAAGAAAAGCCTCCTCAATAAGGTCAATGAGCTTCATTTTAGGGTCAGATCCATCATCCGGCACTATATCACTCTGTTCCTCAACGTTGACACCTCCATTCACTGCCTGAAGAAAAGATTCTAACCTCTCTATACAATAAGAAAATAAAATTGTTTCAAATTCACACAAAAAACAAGAAAATCTATACGAGTACGTCAATTGTGTATCTATATATGTTGCAAGCTACCTGGAAATTGCATTGATGAAAGAACTGCAGACTTTTGTTCTCGAGCAACTCTCAAAATCTGGTCTCTCATTTGTCCGAATTCGGGCTGAACAATTTCGAAAACACCAGGTACACGAGCCACAACATCACTGATCTTTTGAAAGCAGTTCTTTCTCATAATAGCATTACGAAACATACTTGTGAAGTTACTTGCAGTTTGAAAATATGGAAAGTTCTCACTAAAATTAATTACAAGTGATCATTATAGCATTTTATGGTATGCATACAGTACTGAGTAATAAAATAATTTTGTACCATATTAAATTTGACATACATAATGAATTTCTTCATGTTGGTTGTGGAACTTCTAAAGTTTGGTGAATTACATAATGACAGGCCAACCAGATGATATTGGTTAAACGGTGGTTTTATATACTTTTGTTTGGTTGTGGATGATGGTTCTTCAACTTTATCTGTTTCCTCCTTCATCTTCTTTGAAGGCACTTCGACGAAATCATCATTATCGGAATAATCACAGTCTGACATTTTCGACCTGCACAAAATCAAAAAGTGAAAATATTATTTTCCGTCAAATTTTAAACATCAAATTTCCAATCATGATAGATTTGTACATATGAATATTACTCTTACCTTCAACCACTGTCCACCACACTTAGAGTAATAATAATCACACTGTCAACTAAAATTGAGGAACAGGACTCGAGAGCAATACAGATTGAAACGTCCGAAAAGGGCACGCTTCTTTTCTCATACAACAAGCTCAGCGAACAAGAAAAAACATGCTTGAGATTGGAATTTTCTCACGTGTCAGAAGTAGTATGCTTATATTCTGTATTAATTGTTTTGAGGTGAATGATTTTTAATGGCCGGAATTATGTACAGGTACACTACGACCGGTATGACGTACGGTACGGATCGGATGGAATGCACGACAGCCTAAGATGGGATTCTGTGGAAGAAAAGGTGACAGAATTTTGTGACACCTACATTTATCCTGTGGTGACTCAAGCCGAGAATGAACACAAGTCAATGTTGGAATGGCTCACAACCCTCTCATACCACTCGTATGATGTTCGAGAAGAGACTCTTCCTGAAGGTGATAATGGAAATTCGCCCATAGGAGCAGCATACCATAATCTAGTGAAGGAAACTGGTGAGATTCCAAGATTTTGTAAACGTGGTCAAATTGCCCTTGATGAAGATGAAGTTGAGGATGATTTTATGAAGGAAGATGAGGTAAAGAAAGCAAGGATTCAGGCTGATGCTTGATATTTTTTTCTCTTTATATTGTAATCCATTCAATTACAGTAGAAAATTTTATATATCAAATAAAACAAACAATAATAAATTCATTTTTTTGCGTTTAACACACATCTCAACCGTGCATGTAGTAAGTACAAATTGTACAATGTATAACAATTGACTCAAACTTATTGTATTACAACATTCATCATCATTTCATCAACAACTCTAACATCATCATTTACACATGTCACAATTTAAGACAATCACAATTAAAATGACTACAGTCATTCGACTATATAAATTCACAATAAACAGTATCAGTACATACAAGTAGGATAAAGATTCCGTGTTTTGTATCTCTGGAAAAGTGTCATTTTTAAGGGAAAATTCAAAAGACGATACAATGTGTCATCAAACTGACATGAGCTAGACGATATTTTGTTTATGTTTTGTTTATTTTTTTAAAAAAGTAATAATACTACTTGTACATTGTGTGTAAATACAAGATGGAATGAAGGGTAGAAAAAAAATTTCATTTTCATGGCATTTCAAAATTATTGTTCCGAATTTTGGTTGCCAAGAAAAATTCGGGTAATTGACTATCATCAAAACAACAAGGGCTGTCCTTGAGCCCTGCTGCTTCAAATGCCTTCCCCCACTCACGTCCACAATGAAGAAATATTAAATTCCTGAAATTTTAAAACGATGTTATTTAAAAGACCACTATTTCAATTTTAGAATATATAAATACATGTAGTATAAAAAATAAAAGAAACTCACATTTGTGCCTTCTTCATGCCTCGGACAAGGGCAACGAGAGAATTGATAGCTGTATAGTCATAGTATGTCCACCGTTCCAAGTCTATGACAATAATCTTGATATTCTTGTTACGATGAGTGACTTTATTTACTTGTGACCTGAGATGGTCTATACTAGGAAATTTTAACCCTTGATCCGGTTTCACTAACATGTATTTGATACCAGTGACCGGTTCAACTTTCAACTGTGCTCCAAGGAATGGTCTCAATGTTTGAACAAGTAATGCTGCAACGCTTATTCCCACTCCAATCCCAATTCCGTACTCCATGCCTAATTGAAAAAATAATTTTCATCATTATTATGATACAAATGAATTTGTAAGAGTTGATCAAAGTGTAAGACACTCACCAAGCAATACAGAAACAATGAAAGTTGTAAGTGTTACAATAACGTCCCAACCTTTTAATGTATATTCAGTACATTATAATTTTACAGAAAAAAGATTTGTTGTGAAATAAGATACTTTGAGTATTGGTTTTAAATTTTAAATACGGAAATAATGTACGTACGCGAGATTCGCCACATGGGAACCAAAGCTTGAAATTCGATCATACTCATGACAGCAGAGATAATGACAGCAGCCAGTGATGCTTTGGGAATGTACTTGAAAGACGGGGTGAGGAAACCAAGGGAGAGTAACACAATAGTACCTAATACAATCCAAAAAAATATTTTTCGTACTTATTTCTGTAACTCATTGCTAATTTATGAGGCATTCCGTTTTACGGATAGACCACTTTGTTTTGATAACAAAATATTTACCTGTGAACAAACCACCAAGTGGACTTTTGACCCCAGATGCGTCATTGACAGCAGATCTTGAGAAGGAACCACATGCAGGCATTGAACTGAAGAATCCTCCAATTATGTTTGTAATACCGAGAGTCATCCTTCGAAAAGGTCAAGAGGTCATGGGTCAAATGAAACAAAAAGGAGTATGAATTGAATATTAAAATTGAATAATTAAATTACAAATTGACCTCTTTCATGCATTAAAAAATGAATATACGTACATTTCCTGCGTGGCATCCACGGACTGACCCGTGCCGAATGCTTTTGAAATGGCGATATTCTGTTCATAGAAAGGGAAAGATTAATTATATCATATTCCAAAAATTAAGCTAATCAGAAGGAAGGAAGAAGAAAATGTATGAACCTGAAGTATTCCAATTATAGCAGCAATCAAAGGAGCCGTACTATATTTTTGCCATGTTTCCCAAAAATTTAGCATTTCATTGTCTCCATCTGTTCCATTTGTCATTGCGTGTGCAGGGAGAGTGAATTGTGGCAATTGTACAGGAGGAAGTCCACTTTGTACTGATCCCGTCAATTTGAACGGAGTTGGACCAGACCAAGAAAAAGCTATTATTGTAGTGACGACGACGATGAGCGCATTGCTGTAATATACAATGTTTTTATTTTAAAAAATAGTTTCCATCTGGTTAATATCTAATTAAAGAAGTCTTAGTGAGATTAATATTATGTTTTAATTACCGTGCTACGCTAATATACCAAAAGACTTTTTTCCACAATTTCTTTCGCTTCCCCTCCGGAGGATTCAGATCTTTAACTCTCTAAATTAAACATAAAGGAAAATAAACCGATTTTGTCATAGTACAACCCCCATTGATGTATTATGTTAAATCTTCAAACCTGTAGAATTAGTAGAGCAAAGAAGGATGTCAGACCCATCACAGTATCACCCGTTCTCCATGTATGAGCATTTTCTATTAATTTTTGCCAAATACTTACGATGCCTGATCCATTCTCTCCCGACATTCCCAGAAGGCTTCTGATTTGAGCCGAAATTGTTGTAATCGCAGCCCCAGCAGTGAATCCCAGTGTAACGGGTTCACTGATAAAGCTAACGATGACGCCTATACATTAATTATAATGATTAAGTGATTAGTTTCTTTATCAAGGGTTATTTACAAATAAATATTCACATTTTTAAAAATAAGTTGTACCTAAATGCAAACAGGCCATCAAAAGTTGGAATATTCCACTGTAAAAGCCCATCCATATTGCACAGGCCGGAAAATCACTACCACAAGTTTGAAATACAAGAAGACTGAGTAGACTCACTGGACCAACTGTCACTTGTCTGCATGATCCCAAAACTAAAATAATAAAAAGTTATTTTAAAAAGTGTTCAGCACAATAATAATGGTCAGTTACTTAATCCACCCATGAATGTAATATTACCTATGTATAGGAAACAGGATATGTACGAAGAGTACAGGCCATACTAGAGAGACAAAAAAATAAATGAATTGTCATTTTTAAGAATATTTCATCAATTTTATAATAACAAAAATACATTACAGCTATCTAACCTCTGGAGTTAAACCGGCTAAAGCAGCAAATCCCATGGATTGTGGAACTACCTGAAATATTTATATAATAAATGAGCTCTTTAGAAATGGATTACAAAAAATTTAACCTTATTTAGCCTACCATAAGTCCAACGGTGATACCGGCAATGGCATCATTGGCAAAGTAAGATCCTATAAAAAAAAATTGAGACAAAAATTGTTATACAAAATTTTGTCTCCTTTTTGGTAATAAAAGTACATGGAAGCGTGTGTGGCTAATCCTTACGTTTGTACTTTGGAAACCATCTCAAAAATGGAATGCGTCTCTTTAACATTTTTCTGAGAAAGGAAGGCTCCTTTTTTCCTAAAATTACGAACCAAAATCCAGTCATGTAAAAATTTGGCACCTCAAATAATAGGCATAAAAAGATGGAAAATAATTATTAACAATTCCTTACCAGCGTCCATGTCCATTTCCTCGAAATCTTCACTGCTGACATCCCGACTGTCAATCTCTCCCGTTCCCCTCACATCTATTCCACCTTCAATTTCTTTCATGTTGTTGTTGTTATTATTATTATTACTGTGTATTACAACTTGGAATTCACAAATTTATTTAATTTCAAGGACAGTGTAGTACAACTCTTAATCTTCTACACACCTTCCTCAAATTTCAACGAGGATAATACAATTATTGTTGTATAGATAGTACAATATTATAGGCTACAGTATAATTACAATTGATGAGAACAATTTTGTAGTTTTTTTAATAGTAATAGTACCACTCAATATCATAGGTCTCAAACTTTTAGTTGTTATCCACACATATTTACGACTGTCAACTCTCAACTGGTACAGTCTGAATTAAGTAACAAGTGAATAGATTGTTCTATAAGTATTAACATTATAAACTTTTTTCTACACGAGTTGAAAGGGGTAAACTGAAATGTTGATGATTGGAAAATTTCAGCACTCCATCGTTGTTAACTTTGTTAAACTACTGTTAAATTCAACACTAGACGCAAGTTCCCTGCCTGCTACCTACTACCATGATGATAACAAGTCCTTTTTACAAATTTTACTACGTTATAATATTATCGTAATAACACATTAGACACTTTGGTTAATGTTGTGCCTCTTAGTAAACATGTCTCGAATTGACTGCAAATCTCATTGACTATCTGGTTTTGACATGAATACCAATGGACGAGAACATGTCTTGCACATTCTTAGAGCTCTTTTTTTACAGAGAAAACTTTTCCTTCAGCACAACTACTAGTAATATGGAGATGTAGTAAAAATTACGTTTAAAAAACTGGACTGGTATAATACTATAATATAGTGTGGAAATTATTAGACTTATTCACAATTATCAATCACAATTCTCAAAATTCATGAATGGATCCTAATCTAGAAGACCATTCTACCGAATTAATTCTGGCTGACTTAGCTTGTTTCACAGACTAAAATGCTCAAGGAAACTGGGACATTTTTGTATGTGACCCTGACAAAACTGTTTTTTTGTGTAGAAGGTTTGTCTATAATGTTATTCTGATGTAGACGCCGTTCGTTCGAAGGAAAGCACCATCAACAATAATATTATAATAGGACGTCTCCAAAATTAATCTTAACTGCTAATTTTAATCACCCAATCACCCCATATGATAAATTAATTCAATTCAAAGAGCGTGGAAATTTTCCTTAAATAATAATAACTTTAAGAGTCATTTACTCTTAATTATATTTGTGAACCCCATTAAAAAGTCTGACTGACTTAAAGAAACCGCAAGTGTCTTCCTTCAATTCTCAATAAGTTTTGTGTGTGTGTGAAATAGAGAGAGAGGACAACAAATCAATCGAAATGTAGATTGCAAATACTGTTCAAATTGAACCTTGGAACTTGGTTGAAATGATTTGCTTTTTTACAAAAAAATATATAAACTCAAAAGTACTTTATATATGTGTGATTAAACACACTGTTACACAATAGTCCCCTCCAAATAAATTGAGAATCACACAAATTAGTACTATAGTATAGTAAAGTTGTCCCCTTAATAATTACTTGTAAATTAACCATACATTAATTAAATTACTGTATCTTAAAACAATTTTGCTTTACTGTGTTGACTGAGAGCTCCATGTCAATATTTACACACGAGGGTTTTTGATAACTTTTCTTGTTTGGTCTGTGCGTCTGTTTGCACTTGTTTCACATGTAGAGAGATTAGAGAGAGACTCACAGTCACATATCACAAAGCTTGTCAATTTCACAAGCGAATTTTCCAGTAAAGTAAAAGCAAGTTAAACGTTATACAGAAGGTTATTTTGAGATCGGAAAAAAGTACTAATACTGGAAAAGTACTGTTGACAAATTCTTGGTCGTATGACTTTGCACTTTAATAGCACACACACCACACTAACAGCTGCTCTCGTTTTTGAAAGACTGAATACTAATACAGCAAATTTTAGTCGACTCTCTTCATTTCCTGTTGTGGTTGCACAAAAATGTAAATTGTAGTCACAATTTATTTTCAAGTTCACGTCTAGGCACCACCACCATTCATGTTCCTCGTTTCATTTTCCAACAAAACAATTTTGATGACATGACACACTGGTAACAATACAAAAAAAAGTTAATAATAGTTCATTATTGTTCCAGTTTTGCTTATATTGCAAAGGGTTGTAGCTGAACAATAAAGTTAAAAAGAAATAGCTTGCTCTATTTGACGTTAACTACTGACTGTATTAGATTGATAAATTGCAGTGGGTTGCAACGATAGAACTTAGATAGAACTGACTAAATTAATTCCTCTTCTATTTTTGTAAAGCCAAAAATAATGTATCTGGCCTATTACATGGGGACAGATTTTTCAAAATATGCTTCGGAATCTGAAAAGCAAGCAAAGTCCTTTCTTACTTTTTTTTGCAAACACACACTTTTCCTCTCAGGGAAAAAAGTGACGTCAAACGTGTGAAAAAAAATTACAACTCTTTATTAGATTATTACAAGAGAGAGAGAGATGGTAAATCAAACACAACTGGAATTTGAATGCTCAATAAATAAATAAATAATTCTATTGATACTTTGGAGCTATTCAACTAGATTATAAATACAACAATTCGTGTCGAATAGGGAAATACTTTTGGATTGAATCCAGTGGATTCCAGTATTAACAAGTTAATATACAAGTATGAGGTTGACGGCTGATATTTTTTATTGTCTATTATTGATCTATATTCCACAGACAATCCGAAAAAAAACATAAACATAATCTTACTGCATAACATACATTATCTCTATTTTTAAACTACTGAAACGGTATCAATATAAAATTGTACTCACGATGAGTGGATTGGGAAAATTGGCAATTGTTCACGTTGTGTTCAGTCATTTGATTGACAGGAAGACACTTGGTAATTCCAAACACGCCAAATTTGATGTTTAACACAGTATGCACAATAAAGAATTAGACTCTCTTCAACTACATCCTGGAAATGAGTCGAAACAAGGTTTAAAGTTCAATCAAAAAGTTCCTGTTTCTCAAGGTATTTAGTGTTCTCTCTCTGACGTCAAATCAAATTTTTCAACATGTGCTGACTATTTGCAATCACATTATGTAATGCACTTTGTCGGTAGTTAAAAGGAACGTCAGAGTTTAAACACAACTAACTTTGTCTCTAAGTCAAATTTTTCTCCCGTTCAAACTTTTCCCTTTGCCGCATGAGAAAGGATTATTGATTTTCTTCCCAGTTACTTCACACAAGAAAAATTCTTGGACGATGCGGACATAGCACAGTTGTAAAACAAACGTACTTATTTATTTATAGTGTAAAATCAGCAATTTTCAAGATGCAATATGAATAAGTAGTTTGGATCCGAAAATGGGTATTTAAATCTTCAAAAAACATATTTTTCCCCAATGAAAAATCCTTGAATTTCTCATATCACAATCCTTCAACTCTGTTTTTCCTCTAAAAATGATTGAAATGACTGGAATTTAAGCAACAACGAACTTGTGTCAATCACCAAAATGTCAACCTTGTACATATTTGGTTGAGATTGGCATTTAGTAACTACGTGATTCAGTAAATGTCCCTTGAACTTGTTACCAGTTCATCATCAGTCAAATTAGTAAGTGGCGGAAGTTCTCCATTTTGTTCCCTATTGTGTAACTCTTAAGTACGCGTGTAAGTGCACACAGCCAATCCATCCCATGTTATTTTTTAACTCAATTAAATAAATAGTGTACTATCTAACAATCGTTCGATTATGGAGGGATGGGCACGTGAACATGATCACTGGAAATGACAATGAAAGAGGTGACAGAAAAACCTTTACAGACACACACACAAATGTCAGTTTCCTTTATTTATCTCGAAATCGTTTATGTTGTCAATGCACTTTGACTGTGGCTTCAACAATTTCATTGTTGTCGAGTATCGTTCTTTCGATAAAATCAACCACTCATACTTAATTATTTTCTATTCAGTGTACAACTTCCTTCCTTTAAATAGGATTTTCAACATTGCATTAACTAATTATTAATTATTCATCCGCTCTTTATTTATACTTTATTTATCCATGTTTCAACATATTATTATGTTGGGTATAATTTTCCCTTCTCATCTATGACCACTTTCGATGAAAGGCCATGTATTTTTCATTCATTTACATTTAATACCTTCTTAAATGTGTAGTAATTGATTTGATGGACATGGGATGAATAGGAAAAGGCATTATTTTTATCTTTTTACGTATATTGTTCACACATACTTATATATCTCATAAATTGAATTGACCCACATTTAGGAAAATTAGATCGTACGAAGATGGTTAATGACTTCATTATCTAAATGACTCTTTCAGCTGATCCTAGAACAGTTCAGAGAGAGAGTTGGATTATGACGAAATCAAATCCAGAAGTCTCAGAATCCTTGATAAATGTAAGATTTAACGTTTCTTACACACAAAATCAGGTTCAATGCCAAATGTCGCACTGAAAACTCTTTCCAAGGCAGTCGATTTAAAAAACTGCTTTTCATTCTACAATTAAGTTGCTCAGACACAATAGAGGATGTGTCCAATTTTTTAAAAAAACAATGCAGGAAATTGACAAAATTCCTTTTCCTGTTCAACTTGAAAACATTTGAATCGAAGTGGATTACAAGTCAACCAATGTGTCTACTAATTCAATCATCCTACAGATTTTTGTCCACAGTAAAGCATACTACTGCATGTGCAAATTTCAATTCCAATTTATGCCACATTTCACAAAAATCGGTTCATACACGACCCATGAAACTAAAAATCCGTTTTCAGTAGTAGAAACGACTCATGACGTAAGTACCTGACCTTTTAAAAGGTCAAACCAATGCACACATTTTATGATAGACACTGTACATTGCGCTTGGAGAGGATGAAGGCGAAATGATGATGAAGTTAATTCCGAACGCATGCAAATTCCTACAATGCAGATAAAATTGATTGTCGAGTGATTTTAAGAAAGTACATTACGCTACAAGAAGACGTGACGGTGAACGTTCCCCTGGAGTAATCGAAGCATTCGATTGTTCGATTGTACTGGAAATCTTTTCCTTTCTCCAACCTGAGTTGTAGTTTATTAGATGAAACAAACTTTTCCTTTTGATTGTATATTCCTCTTGCCAGAGGTCCAGAAACTTGACTAGCCTCGGGTAATGCTGCTAAATGAATAGGATTCCATATTATGACATTTCCACTGACCGCCCCTGAAAGGAATCGTGTCCTGAGCTTCTTGTGACATTTCCGTAATTTTTGATCACAGAAGTCTTGTTGGAACATCGGGTTAACTAAATAAACTACCTTGAGCTAGTAGAGCAGACACAGCCAAGACATGTATGACTTCTATCAACATTTTATTCAAATGTTTTGCTAATTCTCCCCCAGATTCACTTTCACCGTGAAAGTGAAAGTTTCACGATTACACTTCCGAGTGGCCGCCATAAACTACTGTGTAATCCATAAAAGGATTTCTGTATCGAAAACAGTGAAGAATTGTCAGAGTAAAGTTTACACATTGAAAATACCTGAAGTGTTCGAGGACACAGCGTGTCCGACACACAATTAACCACTAAAACTGATAAATTATTGTTGTCCGGGTGGGACATTCAACTAAAATGCAAGACCAAGATTTTTTTGCCACTCTAGTATTTTGTATTTCTTTTCAATAATGTGTCATTATGAGTGTTTATTAATTGTAACGATCCATTGTTTAACAAACCAACCGGTTGCGGACGGTATTTTTTGACTACTTCAAAAATTTACCAGTGTTATAATGTAGGTATAAAGGGCGAGAAGGAATATCCTTGATTCTCCAACTTCTTTTGACTTTCCATAGGTCACGACCTTTAATCATTGCCATACAAATGGACAGTCACGATCCACTGTTGAATATTTGTGTTTCGACGAACATTTTTCAGTGAATCAAAAAAAAAATGGCCAGGTATTTCCTCAACATGTGGCACCCACTCTTTGCTAAGGTTAATTAAAGTAATTTATTTCTTTTCTCTTTCTTTTTCATGATAAAAATGTGACAACGTACTAAATACATAATTTGAGATGTGTCTTACAACTTGGATAGTCTACAAGAGATACAGAATTGTACAGAATGGGGAAAACACAAAGAGGGATACTAAATCTACAAATCAGTAAATCTCTGTTCATGTCTCTTGTCTCTTTTTTTACTTGTTTGTTTTTTTACACAGCAGATTATTGTTTCTTTTTTATTAATTACAATTTGCACATTTGGACGACATTCTGTATAGTCAGCATTCATTATTTCTCCTGAGATTATCAGCGTTTATTTGAGTCTTTTTTTCTTTTCATCCATCACATCTGGGTTTAATGAGTTACACTTCGAAATATGTAGTACATAGTAAGGTATTTGGAGTGACCAAGGTCATGATGACACTCTGTCTTTCTGTGGTTAAATTTAACTAGGATCGAACAGACCCAGATCGGACTGGAGTAGTTTGAGCGAGTTCCGCCCTGAGGTCATCTATAAATTCCTTTACAAAATAAAGGCCAGCTATTCTGAAAAATCCTGAGAAGACGACCAGGAACCAACCAAATGTTTTCCCTGGTTGATCCCTCATCAAAAGAAATATGAAGATTTTGACAAGAACCATGGCTAGTAGACATAAACTTAATTTCAACCACACCCGGGCAGCCTGTAATAATAATAAAATGTAAGTCAGTGACGAAAACTATGTGTCAAAACTACACATTTTCATTTCCGCATTTTTTTAGCTGACCTGAAGTGATGGCTGGATTTCAGGTTCTCCCTGTACAAAAAAAATTACAATACATATTTAAAGTATGAACTACATCGACAGACAGCTGACTTCTCGAAGAGATTTTTATGGACTAATAAAAATTGAGTTGTGCAAGGTCCCTTCCATCCCCAACTTACTTGATTAACTTGAACGAATAGTTTGAAGGCGACGTAAACCTGGAAAGATTACATAATATTACTCTGATTTTCCAGAACTGTAGACAGTACATAAAGATGATATTTCGAGGATGATTTTTTTACCTGCAGAATGTTCAGAGAGAAGAGGAAGAGCCAAAAGGCTATGGAAATTACTACAGCTGCCAAAAATACAAGGAAATATAATACTAATAAAAATCATATTTATTCAGCTTCCTTCCCAACACTCTTCTTTCTTACTTTAAATCCACTTGTTACAGAAAAGTGCACTCTCGAAAAACTGACGTTTTCATTATCCACGGATTTCGGGGCGTACAAAAACATCGTAAAAAAATACCGTCTCTCTCAGCATATCCGTTCAGAAAATAGGATTTATGACGGAATAGTAAAATTGGTTGCATCCACAAAAATAAAAATACGAAAAATAAGGACTGTAAAAAACTTACCGATTGCATTTGAAGTGGCTGCAATGGGAAAAACAATGTCGACTATAAAAAGACGAGAGATTTGAAATCCAAATATTAAAACTGCCAACACCTGGTCAAACAAAGTACAAATTAAAGCTTTCACATATTCGTAACATTCATTTTAAAAATGTTGAATCATTTCACTCAAAAAAGGAATCAACTCATTTTCCATCAAGAGTGAAACAAAAATGTACTGAAAAATCTCATCATGTTTTGGCAGGCAAATCCCCTGCATAGTGCAAAAATACAAAATAGGATAAGGTGTGATGAAACTTGGAGTAAACAACTTAAATTTTGACACTGACTGACGGGATTGATTAATTGACTTTTGAGAAAATGACTTTTGAAACATTTGTGTTATTGTCGGTCACATATCTACAAAAAAAATGTTGATGATCATTTTGTCAACTGGAAGTAAGCATGTCAATACAATTTGTTCCTTGTAGATTTATCCAGATAACAAAAGATTGAAGATGAAGAAAAATGACAATCAAACACAAAAACTCACAATATCAACGACCGTCACAATCCGCACAAAGTCTTTGTCTCTCCAATGATCTTCCTCCTCCATGACACACTCACTTTTTCTTCAAAAAAGTAGCCTGATAATTTTTGATGATTGTGAATCTTTCAACTCAATTTTGTTTGGACTATTGAACTACTCATTCTCCATTCTCTCTCTCTTTCTCTCTCTTTTCCTCTCAGTTGTGGTTGTCAAGAGTCAAAACACAGAAGATTAGTTGTAAATGGGCCGAGACAATCAAACCAACCATGGGCAATTTAATTACAATTTGTATGTGACTTCTCAAGTAAAAATGACACTTAATGTCTTCCTCCCATAAGCCAATTCACACTACACCACAACTTTGTCCCACACTCAAATCCCTGGATTTTAATCTGCATCTTACACAGAAAAGTTAATACACTTCACAAACTACCCGGTACAATAAGAGGAGGAAAAAACTGCTCATTTAAAACCCACCCTGGTCACATTTTTTGTGTATATGTGTCTCTTCATCTTTTACATTCTCACAATTAAAAGTTAACAATTCAGATCCGATTTTTCTTTTCTCCACTGCCCGATTCTGTTGTCTCACTTTTCACTCCAATTTTTTAATTTTCGAAAACGATCTCAGAAGAAACGAACACTAAAGACTCTGAACAATTGAAGAAGCTTATTTTTAATGGATTTTACTCTCCTCCTCCGAAAATCGGTGTCAAGGGAAAAAGGATGTTCCTGGTTTTGTCCTGGTGACTGTGACTGAAGTTCCTGTTCAAAGAAAAAAAATGAACCCCCGTTTTAAACCCGAGTTGAAGTCCAACCAAGAAACATCACAGCCAATTGAGAAATAATGAATGAGCTGAAAAGTCTACACTACACACACACACACTCTCACTCGGTCTCTGAGTCAGGACACGGGGAAACCGAAAGAAATTGAGAACTGGAGACAGCGAGACGAATGAGAAAAAAAAATCTTACTCTCTCTCCACCGGGACTCTACCCATCTCAAATCTTCAAGGTAGTCTACCCGTGTGTGTGTACGTGTGTGTGTGTGGATCTTGATCACAAGGAACAGGGAGGAGGAGAGTGTAGAAGACAAAGTTGAGAGGGGCTATATGTAGAAAATAGTAAAATGATGAACGTTCCATGAACAGAAACCACATTCAAATGTCCTCCCTTATGTACGCACATGATCCTGATCCCATCTCGAGATTCAAGACACCCAAAGACACACACACAACCTATACTCACTCTCTATACACACTGAATAAGAAACAGACTTTGAAAGGGAAACTGTTGCACGAGAGAGAGAGAAAGAGAGAGATTTATAATTTAGTCGAGTACACTTAAGAAAAACTTTTTCGTGACATTCTTCCCATTGAAGAGGAGGAGGGAAAGAAGAAGAAATTCGGGTAAGGATGTAATGCCCTGATTTTTCCCCTGTCGCCCAGGTTGTTTGTGTCGTCGTCGACGTCGGAGGAGTTGAGAACAAGTCACTAACTACATGGCAATGGGGCTGTGTGTGTGTGAGAGAGAGACTGTTTGATGTGCGATGAAAGACATTAAAGTACAGACATAAAAGTACAAGCCGTGTGTGCGTGTGTGTGGCTAATTTACACACTGTCTTCAGCTCCTCAAAGATTCTTCACGAGAAAGAGAGACTCTCTCCACACAGACGCGAACACACACACAACCACACGTTGACAAAAAACTCCCCACAAATTTATTGACAATTATTCCCTCTTACAAATTGAAATGAGATGAGGAGGAGGAGGGTGTGTGTGTGTGAGAAAAATGTGACAACAAAAGAGCCATATGAACAACTACACACACACACATTTGCAATCTTATTACCAGTTTACAAGAAGCTATTGTCTACATTATGCATTTTTTGTATTACTACAAAGGAAGATGAGGAATCTCAAAAATTTTTGTACTACATCCCGACTCTCTCTCTTTCCCTCTCCCTCAAACACACACACACATTGACCACCAACATGGGAGTTACCCGTAAATTCTTGTCTGATTATAGGTCGTCGAATATTTTCTGTACACACACACAGCACACGACACTCTCAAGTGCCTAGCCCATCTTTTCTCGGGTTTTATGGGAGGACAAAGTGCATGGCGGGAGGGAGGATAGTCTCAACAAAAATTGTGGCTTCACACTCTGCTCAACAGAGTTCAACTTTCATGTAGTCAAAGGGATACACAAGGAAAATGGAGCATATTGTCATTCCACTGCATGGACGTGTGTGATTGCATAAAAGAGCGTCTCTTACAGACACACACAGGGAATAAAAAAAATTCACTATTTTTAGCCAACTCTTTTTTCCCCTCTTTTCATTTCATTTCGCATTTCTCTGTCTCTCTGACACTCCAAGACACAGAGAGAGAGAGAGAGAGAGAGAGAAAAGGAGCGGAGTGGAAAAAACTTTTTTACAACTCCGCCAATTTTTACCCAGCGCCCCGAAAAAAAAACTAAATGTCAAAAACCACCCGCCTTCCACCGTACGATGTACGGTATTTTTGTATTTAGTATTTTACAATACACACACACACAACTGATATTAAATCACATGTAAAATTTACGTATAAACAGTCTCTCTCTCTTGTCATGTGTGTGTGTGTGGAGTCAGCCGCCCATTTTTATCTCTCATTCTTCTTCTGCTGTACAATTTTTAAATTGTACATTATTATTTTGGACCGAGTACTCAGGGCTACACACACACACACCAGACACACACAGATACACACACAGGGATTGTGGATGGTAAATCTTGATACACGAAAAAGACTTGGCACTGACTTTCTCTCTCTCTCTCTCTCGGTAGAGGCGACGTACATTGGAAATGACATTTCAAAAATTATGGGATAGATATAATGGGAAGGGTTGTGTGTGTGAGGGAGAGAAGAGAGAGAAATCGGGATCATTAGTCTTGAGGAGGGAAGTAGCCGGAAAAGTTTTATTTTTCCACCTTGTACTCTCTTATCGACTCTCATGTTGTTCAAATGTCGAGGGTTCAAATTCAAAAAAATATATTTAATGATCTTCTTCCTCTTTTAACTTTTTCCAACTAAATCTTTCCAACATCTTCCTTTACCCTGCTCTAAATCAACTGTTTTTGTGACTTTGTTTTCTTTTTGTCTGTCAATCTGTTGAGATCATGTCAATGAAGAGAGAGAGAAGAAGAGGAATAGAGTTTCCAAATAAATAAAATAGTCTAGTCTACATGGAATTCACTAAATGCTTTGCTGAAATTCTATTATCATGCCACACTCCTCCTGTCATTCCTCTTTCTCATGACACTCTGATTTTTCCCCGGGTTTCTTACCAGAAAATGTAAAATGTTTTTTAATAGCGCAGAGAGAGAGAGAGACCAAAGGTCATTTATGTTTGTCAGTCAATAAAATACGTACGTTTCTCACTCTCTCCATCAGTGTGTCAAGTCACACCACATTAATTGCCATGGAATGGAGGTTGTCGGTCCAATTTTATTGAAAGCTACATTTTTACAACTACATTTGCAAAACATGACAGGATTGTTGATGGATGATATGAGACATAAAGCCGGGGTATCAATAAAAAGAGAATAATTGTTGACTGTGTACAACGCTATCAAAATGTCAATATTTGATTTAATGCAAAAAAAAAGATATGATAAATGGGATTAGTGCAAAGTTTCATAAAATGTCTGGACGAAACAACGACAAAAGATTCGGATGAAGAAATCCAGGGCACAGAGACTGGAACCCAAATAACTTTGGACATCCGAGTCGAGGGCGAAGAGGATGAAGAGTAAAAATACAAAGATGAGAAGGTACAACGTGGATTTGAGCCACACCCGACATTTTGCTGTCATCTGAACGATCTCTTCTCGGCCCTATATTTTGTCCACAATTAAATCAATTTAAATAATTCTAGGTAAAAAATAATTTTTTAAAAATCTTCAAATTGTGGAATTACCTTGTTAGTGACCCGGTACAGACCATAAGCGGCTGACAAAGGGATGACATGGAGGAGAAAAAGACTCAGCCAGAGTAAAATATGTTGTGTCATTACTGTACAAGAAAAACAATGAGGGAATCTCATCAAAATTCTCAATTTTGTTCACATTACTGTAAAAACAATGGATCTTCATTGTAAATTTACTCATGGTGCTAATTGGTTGTTGATTCGGTTCCGGGGAAAGTCGGAGGAGAACAGCCTCCAAGATTTTGTACGTTGAAATTGTGAGGATGGTCACGGTCAGGAACTACAGTTAATTGAACAGTTAAAAATGCCAATTATCTTCAAGCTAAAGTAGACTCGAAAAGGAAGGTTAAAAAATAAACTTACTAAATCCATGCCGGTGATGAGTCGGACGGTGGATTTCTGAAAAATTTAGAAAATTTACAATCGAACTTGAACTAATAAAATTGTTAAAATGCTCTTCGTACCTTTCTGAAAAAATCCATTATTGTCTTTTTTTAAACTTGACTGTCTTGAAAAATTTTTCTTATCCTCGATTCATGACAGGGTGACATCCTGACTGTTGTTTTTCAAATAAATGCACATTAGACACGATGGCGAGGAAGCGAGACGGGATAAAATTACTGAATGGAGTAAATACTATGTAATAATTGACACATTTTCCTCCGAAATCCCGAATCTTCTCAACAAGAAGGGATATTTGGAAGAGGGTGGGAATTGCAGCACAAAATTTAATAGATTTCAGATTTTTTTTATGAAAAAAAAACAAGAAAGGATGCGGCTTGTTGTAGTGAGAGAGACGAAGAGGGAGATGCGAGGTGAAATTTTTATGACGTCGTTCTGCATAACCCAGGAAAGTTAAAAGAGGAGGAGAAGGAGGGAGGAGAAAAGAAAGGACCCGTTAAAGAACTGTGGCCAAATAATTGTATGTACAGTGTACAGTGAATGTGGATTTGGAAGAGAAGGAAAAGTAGGTGATTTATTTTTAGACGAAGCAGCTGATCCCTCATCATCATCATCATGATAGTGTAACATACAGAAAAAAATAAACACATCAAAATTGCTATTTTTTCATTAAATCCATGTTTCAACGGCGTATTTTCACACACTTTAATTTTTTGCGCGGTCAGAAATATGGATAGTGCATTTTAGCACATCTAATTGCATCTTACAAAAAGAAGAATTCTTCTTCATTTGTTTAAACAAATGAATTGGGTAATAATTTGCGAAAGGATGGCCATCTGCAAATAACGAAGATAACTGAAAAAAGTACTGAAAAAAGCTACCATTTTTATTTTCGTAATTCTACATGAATTTCTGGTGACCAGATTTTCACTGGAGACAAAGATGTCATGCATGACCTGAGTAGGTCAATATTTTTCTTATTGAAAAAATAAAGTGTTCAATCTCCCAACTGACTGAGCCCCAGTTTTTAGAAATAATTCTTCAGTTGATTTATTGCAAAAATTGTGAAATCCAAAGGCAAACATTAGAAACTAAGGTTAGAGAGCCATATGACAGTTGTCAATATGTTTTTCATCTTCTTGTCTCCCTTTAGACAGACACACGCACACGTGGCTGCCTGTTGCTCTCTAAAAATATTACACAGATATAATTTTTTTTGCAAAACACCCCTTCAGAGGAAGCAACAGATAAAAGATTTGCTGAGTCTTGTCCACATTGTACAAGAGGCCGATGAATGAAAGGAAGGGGCGCGGGCGTGGATCGATAACAGAATCGCAAAGTTGTTGTTGTGAATTTTGCAACTTTTGCACATATCCACATCTTTCCCCCTTCTCCTTTGCAAAAACTCTCCAGTTCACCATCCCAGTCCTCAATCTCAATTCCAGTTGTCCACATCAATTTTAATTTTCGGCATATTGACTGGAGGCCGGTCAGTCCAATTCCAGCTTAATTACAAGGTAATTGAACAAAAACCAATCCAATATTTTTGATAGGATTAATTTTAACCATTTTGACTGCTCTCCCATGGACACTCGCTGTAGCATAAGAGAGTAATCCTTTAATCGCAAGTAGAATTTAATGTCGTAGAGTTAAGAAGAAGTGTAAACCTGATTCTGAGTGTGTACAAAGACGCCACGTGTTAGCTGACCTTGGAGATATTTATGTACAACGTCTTCGCCTTCTCATACTAACTTCGAGTGAGATTGGCTGGACAAACTTTATGTACATAATAACCCGAGTTTGGTTCACAAAGTTTTCATACAAAAAGGAGGGAATTTGTCCCCTGTGCTAAAATAAAGTGTGCAAAAATAATTTGCACATACATACTGATTAGAGGAAATCATTTTTTGCGAAAAGGGCTCTCAGCTGTTCTGTTTTGAAATTAATTAAAATTGAAAGTTGACAGAAGGTAAGGGAACTAAGGTGCGTGCTAAGATGAATTAAATATTTTTAATGTGGATCAAGATATTTAAAAAATTAATTAATTTTATTTAATTGTTAGAATGGCGGACAAAAAGGAGTACGAACATTTGTCGAATAAAGAGCGGATGCTACAGGCCTACCCTTATCATCCCAACACAGAAGAATTGATTGGCGAGAGAGTAGCTTGCAGGAAATTGCTCAGAGAGTTCAACGACTCGGATGATGCGGATGAGGCGAACCGAGAAAGGATACTCAAGAAATTGTTTAATCCGAATTCGGGAAATAAGGTACAAATCCTCCTCCATCCTTCTCCCCCTTTTTATTCAAGATGAAAGAAATTAAGTTTTTATTTTAAATTGACAGATTTACATTGAACCTCCATTCCGTTGTGACTACGGTAAAAATATCACTTTTGGGGACAATGCTTACATGAACTTTGACTCTTGTATCCTTGATGTGTGTCCTATCAAAATTGGGAAAAATTTTCTGGCTGGTCCGTCGGTTCATATATATGCGGCTACACATCCAACAAATGTACTGGAAAGGAGGGAACATGAAATGGGTAAAAATATTGATGGAAATTCTATTTCATTTTGAATGTCACTCATTTTTATGGAGAATTTTTTGTACGCAGGGAAACCCGTGACCATCGGGGATGATGTTTGGCTAGGTAAGGTTGACCTTGTGAATTTCAATCTATAACCTCTCGGTATTTAGTAGGTCAAGGAAAATTAAGCACAATTTTTGTCATTTTGTAGGTGGGATGGCAGTCATATGTCCCGTAAGTTACCACATTTTTACCCACACATGTACAAGCGTGTTTTTTAACTGACGACGTGATATGAAAAATTTGGCATTTTTGAATGGGTAGAGTATCTCTAGTAGAGATATCGTCAAAATTCCGAAAGCTACTTGTAGAGGAAGGACACGAGTTTTTCTGCTGTATGAACCATGTCAAAAGTCGAAAGGTCAATGTGTGACCTCGAGGTCACCAGGTTTGACCCATCCGGGTTTCGACCATGTCTTATTTTGTCCTGTCATATTTTTTTCAGGAAGTTCAATTAAAAGTAGGGGAACATGTTTCGGCGTTTCGCATAATTCGCAGTAGTTCCTGAGATTTTGAATTTTGAAGTTGGCTTGTATTTAGGGTTATGCGGGGCTATCCCGTCAGGGGGGGCTATTCCGTCAGTTGAAATTTTAAGTGTCGTGCTTGCAATTTTTCAACCAAATTTTTTGCCTGGTGTGTTCTTCATATATCTCCTGACATTGTATCAAAGTATGAGAGGCCAAATGTTTCTAATTTTAAAGCT